>SCLH01002077.1:475094-528904 GCA_004367855.1 Oikopleura vanhoeffeni
GTCTTAAAAATATCTGACCAGAAATTTAAAATGATAAAAATGGTAATAAAATGTTCTTATGATCTGAAAACTGCCACAAATATCACAAAAGCGTCACTAAATTTCAAAACTGCCACAGATGTCACAAAAGCTTCTCTAAATTTTCAAAGTGCCAAAGATGTCACAAAAGCTTCCCTAAATTTTAAAAGTGCCACAGATGTCACAAAAGCTTCCGTAAAACAAAATCATGTCTCTTCAAAGATTTAAGTTTTTCAAACCAGAATTAACCTTGCCATGGATGTCACAAAAGCGTTCTTTATCAATATACTGACTTATTATTTTCGTAAGTTATAATGACTCCAGTCTGCAGGGTTTATGGCACCCCCTTAAACTGATTCGATCCGAAAAACGCTCATATTTACTAAGTAGATTCTGAACACCTAAAACCTTGAGCTACCTACAAAATTGACGGCGATCTTTCGATTATAACGCAGACAAACGAACATTTAGAAATTATAAATTGGTTGTAAAACATTTCGAAAACTGTTCAGAAATCTTCTGGAATTCCTCACATACAATTTGTAAAAAACACGATTTAAAATTTTTGAAAACTTAGTGATTTAAAAATGTTTCTTCAGAATTTTCGATTAGAAAGTCCGCGGTTTTGCCATAGCATGTAGCATGAATAGGGTAAACTTTCTCGTGAAATGAATTTTTGATTTAATAAATAAACTTACCTCTGACAGTTGCGCCACCACATTCTCCGATTGCATAAGGATGGCCATTTGGGCATTCGTACCAATGACCCTGTTGCATTCCGCTTGCTTTTTTAACCATTTCAAGTTCTTCTTTGGAAAATCCGGGAATTGGACCATCATATTGTTTCTAAATTATATAACTATGTGATCCAGGCTAGGAAAAGAGAATCATCCCAAGACTTTTTCTATCCCTCTTCCCTACCATTCCCGTAGCTGTCCACCCCCTCTTCCCCTCCATCCCGTTGTAAATCGTTCCCTTCCCTCACCTTCTTTTTTCCGATATTTTTTTCTTAACTTATGATAAATGTCAAATGTTTTTGGTTAAAAACTGGGAAAAAGGTTTTAGAAAAATAACCTCAAAGTGTGCTCTTTATACATTTTACTATCTGCCCTTTATTCACATGTCTACTAGTATGAAATTTTATTTTTTTCCTGCAAATAAATATACCACGTGCTATTTAAGTGAGTTAAATATCTGAGAAATTATTTAAAAATATTCGAAGCTTATTCAAAAAACTCATTCCCCTTCATCCCCAGCCTCTCAATTTTCATCCCTTCCCTTTCGCCGATATCAATTTCCGTTATTTTCCCGGGTAAGAGGAGAGGGGAGGGATCCCTTCCCTTTTCTTAGCCTGATATGATCTGTCCATAAATTATGAGCCACAAGTTATATCTAGACAATGTCTCGGGAAAACCCGAGTTTAAATTGCAATTATGCACATAAGCTATGCAAAAACTAACTTCAGCTGATTTCCACGGAAATTTATTAAAGAAAAAAAATCATTTTTGCTGTCAAAGTCGTTTTTACAGCCTTAAAACCGGATGTTTTTAACTTCAAACCATAACCCTCCAAATTAATTATTTCACAAAAGTCTGTAGTCCTAGCAATAACGCAAACAATCTTTTAACTAAAAAGATAAGCAAATCCTCAGAAATTGGTCTTGTTTTCTGACCTCACGGCTTTCGTGATACACAGGAGGTCGATACTATCGATAGCATTGGTTGATTTCAAAGATAGGGAGGGACCTCATGAGGCAATTTTCGAATTTTGGCAAAACTGCCAGTAGATCTTGTTAAGCATCAAAAATAAAGTTCAAAACCGGAATTTGAGATCATTCACGTGACCAGAATTTTTTTAATTTGATAATTATCATGATAATCTCAGAAACTGATGGTCAAGATTCTGATTGGTCGGTATTGTGTCAGATTAAACTGACTATATTTTCCTACTCGTGATAGAATTCCTCAAGCCACTTATTTTTTTTGGGTCGAAATTTCACTCACGTAGCGCTAAAGAGCAATATCTTTGAAATCCCCGAAAAAAAAATTATAAGGACAAAAATAAATAGTTTGTCCTTATATTTCGGTCAAAGATTGACACAGATCTTAAAATCACAACCACCAAAAAATTTGAGTAAAATTATACAATTTAACGTCGGAACGAATTTTTTCGTGAATTTCTATGTTTTTGAGATTTTTTTCGACGGTTTTTTCGAAATATTTAGACTAAAACTTTATTTTCTCGCATATAAAGGATCTTTTACGTTCACACATGATTCAGTACAATATTTCTACACAAATTACAAATAATCCTATCACCAGGGACATTTTTTTTTGATAATTAGGTTCAAAATAAGGTTAAAATTAGGATATTTAACCAAAAATCTCAAAAACTGGTTGTCCCTGTTCTGATTGGTCGGTATCGTGTCAGATTAAACTGACGATATTTTCATACTCGTGATGGTAATCCTCAAGCCACTTATTTTTTGTGGGTCTTTGAAATTTCCTAGGTGCGCTAAAGGAATATTTTGAAATCCCGCAAAATAATTATAAACAAAAATAAACAGTTTTGTCCTTATTTCTGTAAAGATTGACAGATTTTAAAACAACACTAAAAATTTGAGTAAAATTATGCAATTTGAACGTCGGAACGAATTTTTTCGTGAATTTTCCATGTTTTTGGAGATTTTTACGTACACATGATTTAGTACAATATTTCTACAAAATATAATCCTATCACCAGGGACATTTTTTTTCAGATAATTAAGTTCAAAATAGGTTAAAATTAGGACATTTAACCAAAAATCTCGAAAACTGGTTGTCCCTGTTCTGATTGGTCGGTATTGCTGTCAGATTAAACTGACTATATTTTCTCACTATAATAGTTACTCTTACCCCTCACACAAACGCCATTCGGGACGCGAGATTATTTTAAATCCCAAAACGAGATGAAATAATTATCCCGACTTTTCATTCAATATGTATAGAGTTCGCCGAATTATTTTTTCTAGTAATGTTTTTTTTTAATTTGATACGACTAGCAGTTTTCAAAAGATATTTTTTCCTACTTTAATATTTATGGATTTTCGCCCAATTTTCGTGAGAACATCCTAGCGTAATTACGACACATAAATATTAAAATTTGAGGAGACTCAGATTTTTAGAATTATTGGGCTACTCTGGTATTATTATTTTTTTTCTCTGGTTTTATTGAGAGTTTATTTTTTCTCAGTGATTTCTCTAAAAACTCGAAAAAAATACAAAACTCTAGTTTTCGCGAATTATTTTATTTTGAAGGAAATTAGTTTAAATTTTTTGATAGAATTAGATAGAACTCTCGTTTTTTCAACGAATTTAACATTTTTAATCATTGCTTTTTCATCCATTTCAATTTTCCTCTATTTCATTCGAATCACTAAGATCCTCAGTCCCTGTGTATATTATCCTAAGTAGTCACAAATCTCGAAGATTTGTTNAAAAAAACGTCGATATTGGCACTGGAATGATTTTGGCTAAAATCGTGAAATTGCGTTTGTTATGTTTGGCGATATTGGGCTTAAAAATCGGACGGTAATATTGAGCATCTTCACTGTACAGAATTTACTGCCAAAAATTACATAAAAAACCACTGCTTCGAGATGAGCCAAAATTTCTACCTAAGTGAAATTTCGACCCACAAAAAATAATTGGCTTGAGGATTATCATCACGAGTAAGAAAATATAGTCAGTTTAATCTGACACAATACCGACCAATCAGAACAGGGACAACCAGTTTTCGAGATCTTTGGTTAAATGTCCTAATTTTAACCTTTTTTTGAACTAAATTATCGAAAACAAATGTCCCTGGTGATAGGATTATTTTTTATTTGTGAAGAAATATTGTACTGAATCATGTGTGAACGTAAAAGATCCTTTATATGCGAGAAAATAAAGTTTTAGTCCAAATATTTTGAAAAAACCGTCGAAAAAAATCCCTAAAACATGGAAATTCACAAAAAAATTCGTTCCGACGTCAAATTACATAATTTTACTCAAATTTTTTCGTGGTTGTGAATTTAAAATCTCTGTCAATCTTTGACCGAAATATAAGGACAAACTGTTTATTTTTGTCTCTATAATTTTTTTTTCGGGGATTTCAAGGATATTGCTCTTTAGCGCTACCTGAGCAAAATTTCGACCCGAAAAAAATAAGTGGCTTGAGGAATTCCATAACGAGTAGGAAAATATAATCAGTTTAATCTGACACAATACCGACCAATCAGAATCGTGACCATCAGTTTCTGAGATTTTCATGATAATTATCAAATTAAAAAAATTCTGGTCACGTGAATGATCTCAAATTCCGGTTTTGAACTTTATTTTTGATGCTTAAACAAGATCCACTTGCAGTTTTGCCAAAATTCGAAAGTTGCCTCACAAGGTCCCTCCCTATCTTTGAAATCAACCATTGTAAGAATTATAAAATTGGAAAAAAACAGTTTAAACTACGCGTTTTATTAATTTTTCGAACAAAATTTTTTTTTTGTCTTTTCATCGTCGAAAATGCTCAATTTCGCCGGAGTTGTTTCTCAAGAACTTTCGGAGATAAAAGCTCCCGCGGTCAAAAATATATTTACCAGTTTTCATAATTGATATAAATTCATCTTTCATAAATTGCATCAGTTTAAATTCACCGGTCGAAAACCCAGCTTTGATTTCTGGTGTTGCAGCCATATTAAAAGCCAATTCAGCGCCATGTGAAACTCCGCAACAAGCGTTATCTTTACTCCAAATATCAAATGTTTGAGACATATCAAAATAGAAAACAAAAACTTTAGCGCCAGCATCAGCATAGTATCTAGCTTCATCAGCTGGGATAACCTTAGATGATAATTTCAATAAAGATGCTCAATTTGACTATTGGAGTTGGATCACACGTTAAATGACAATTTTATTCTATCTTTGCTTAAACCTACGTGAAAAGGCGATGGAAACCTACGCAAAAGTAATCCTATAAAACCGGTTTATAACATATTATTTATTGTGAGCACTTATATGAGCCGTTTCTAAAAATCGAAAAGTGTCAGACTTTTGGAAATTGTATCATTTTGAAATTTTTGTCAGGATGGTTGAAAAACTGTCAGCACGTTGAGAAACTGTCAGGAGGTTTCTTGTCAGGACGTTCGAGAAGGTGGTGTAATACACCGTGTATGTCTCTTTTGTCGAATGTCAATATTTTTTTGAAATGTCTATTTTCTGAAATGTCTTCTTCGTAAAATGTCATTATTTTTTCGAAAAGTATGCTTTTTGAAATGTCTAATTTGTGAAATGTTTACTTTGTGAAATGGCCACTTTGTGAAATGTCTACTTTGTGAAATGTCTTTTCTATAAAATGTCAAAACTTTCTTGTAATGTCTGCTTTTTAATTTTTATCACAGTCAAAAATGAGTTAACTGATTTAAATATCAGTGAATTGGTTTTGTTCTTCAAAATTTGCAAAAGTTTGATTTATTGCCAAAATTTTTTGAAAAATGGGATAAAAGTAGACATTTCGGTGAAAAGTATGAAAAATCTATCTATGAATTAATTTCTCGATTTTTCATATAAAGGCCAATCTTTCATGTTACAATTATTTGTGAAAAGTGTAATAATTCGTTTTCGGAAATATAATGCTTTATCACACTTTTGTAAATATCCCAGCCCTACTACTTATAAACACACTACGTTTGCTAATCAGGGCCGGGATATTTATCAAAGTGTGATAAAGGGATATCTTATGTTCCCTCATCAACTTTGAAAAACCGAATAAAAAATTTGAAAAAAACCCAAATTTATTTTGGCATGTTTCAGGAAAGACTGATTGAAAATAATTTCCCTGAGGTAATAAATTCGCCAAACATAACTGATAATAAAGTGTATTGCTGCTTAGATGAGAGATCATTTAGATTGGGAATATTGTTATGAAACCACTGGCTTATTGAATGCATCCAACCATATGAAATATTTTCGGTACTCACACTTAATAATAAATAAAGACAAAAATAATTGTATTTATGGTTATCGTCATTTCTCGGCCATATTGAAAAACACTTTTTCAGATAAAACTTCAGATATTAAATAATTAACTCTAGAATGAAACTTAGGGTCATGATTAACAAACTGTGAAGTTCGGAATAAAATTGTTATAAATTCACGGCGCTGAAAAATAACGGTTTTTTGAAGATTTATAGAATTTGAAATTGGTTTCGAAATTTTTTAAATTTTGACCACACAGATTTTGAGATTTTTTTCGAAATTTTTATTTTTCTTGCATGTTTAATGAAGGCGCTGAAATTATTTTAAAGTTTGAATTTTGTGGTTTTGTAACTGTTTTACTGAGGGGTTGCAGACTGTCATTGACAGTATTTTGAAACACAAGAAACTTTGATTCAAAGTCTTTGAACAATTAAGGTTTTGGCGCGTCTAATGGTACTACTTTCCAGCTGTTATTCCACACGGTTTAACTGTTTATCGCTTTGAAAACACCTATCATGCCGACGGGCACCCGTGGTTTCAAACTTCATAAATGTATCATAAAAAAGATTATGGACAAAAATGTCTGACTGTTTGAGCCAGAATAATATCGTAAATTATATATTTAATTTCTGATCTGGTTATACTGTGGTTATTTAAATCTCTTTTGATTAACACTCACTCCAGTGAGTTCCCAAATTGTGTCATTTCAAGCAAATTTTGAAAACTTTCAATAGTTAAATTATCTTCTGTCAATCCTAAAAATGACATAAATCCATCGAACAAAAAACCGCCTTCGTAGGAGTTTGTAGATACAACATAAGTTATCTTTTTGGTTACATCTCCTCGTTTGATTTTCGCAAGAGAGTCCTCAATAAAAAATATGCCATCATTTGCAACGGGAAAATACATCACACTATCTTCGGGTGCAACTTGTAGTCGAGCTCTTGCAAAATCAATGATCGAAACAGCGTTAGTACTATTTATATAAACTAAATTAAATGATGAAAAACCATGTAGCCAGAAAAAGTATTACATGGGGCAGGGATCGGATTTTTCCGGGTCGGAAATTTCGACTCGGAACGCAAGTCGGGTCGGTGCCGACCCAATTCGACCTGGAAATGTCGCCGAATTTCCGACCCGCAAAAATTTTTGCATAAGAAAATAAATTTTTATTGTCAAATTTTTTTTCACAAGTTTAACAATCTAAATTAATTTTAGAAAATATTTTTGAATCATTTTTAAAGACCTTTTTTAAATTTTGTTATTTTTTTGCAAGAATATAAAACAGATTCTTTTAATTTTTTCAAAATGTTTTTCGTTATGTTTTTCAAATTTTAATTGATCTTCTTTATAAATTTTGTCATAATTTTTGTCAGATTTTTTTTTCAGTTTTTTACAATTTTTGCAAAATTTCCGAACGAATCAAATGACATGAGTATTTTTGTATAAGTTTATTCGATTCAGATTCTCACATTTTTTTAAATATTTTGAAATTTTAGTAGTAAGAAAAAATTTTGAAATTTTTTTGCAAGTGTTTCATGTAATTTACAAAAATAAATTAAAATCGAATAATTTTTTAAAAATTTTTTTTGAAAAAAAATATTCCTACCAAAAGACGCGCAATAAAATTTTACACAAACCAGTATATGTGGAAAATCAACCCCAAGTAGTCGATTTTTGCCGAAAATCGATGAGTGGAACCTATGACAATCCCCTTCAACTCGAGCCCACTCGAACTTAAACTCCATGGTATGAATAAATCCGAATCAAATGGTTTTTTTTATCATTTCCTAATGTTTGTTCTAAAGATCCATCAAAGTCCTTATTAATTTCATCTTTGCTCAAATTTTCACAAATTTTTTGCCATAAAGAATTTGCAGCAATACTATTTTGCACAGGGTTGACTGTAAAAGCTCCTAATGCAGCACCAGATTGGGCAATGGCAGCCTTTATATATTTTTCTGAATTAAAAATTAAAATTTGTGTGCATAATTTCATCAGATAGCGAGTAAAATGTCTTAACCCCAAAAATAAAGACAGACTGAAATGTCTTAATCACGCCTACACATAGTAAAATGTCTTAATTAAACCTTCACATAGTAAAATGTCTTAATTAAACCTTCAAATAGTAAAATGTCTTAATTTTTCATCAATATTTCAGCAGAATGAAATCAATAATGTCTCATGGTATCAAATTAATGGCATACAATTTTTACCTTTGACTAGAATTGCCAAAAACTTGACATTTTCGAAATTAAAACTGAACATTAGGAAGTTTAATCCTCCGAAGCATACAGTAGAAAAAAAGTTCCACCGAGGCACGAGAGCCTTTCATGAGGCTTTACTTTCAGCGCTGTTTCCAGAAAACTCTAATGAGATCAACCTTCAATTTTTTCTTAATGATCACGTTGAAAAGTTAAATTTTCGAAAAAAAAAAATAATATTCTTAAAACTTTATTTTTAATTCCAGAAAAAAACTTTGAGAAGCAAGGTTAATTAAACCACGTGATACTCCCTCATGGGAGACTTTAGAAAATATATGTTCATGTCAATAACTGCGAAGTGCTCTGTTCTACTCAATACTTTTGTCTTATTGAGTATATCTGTTGGGAATCATAACATATTTTCAAATAAGTTCAGAATATTTATTTAAAAAATCACGATTTATTGGAAAAAAGTGTTAATTTTCTCGATTAAATCAAATAAATTTATTATTATTACAATATTATGGCAAATATGGTATAACTTATACCGTATAAGAGTACCACTTTGAAATGCTTTTCACAAATTTAATATTTTTTCAAATCGTATCATTTTAGCCATACTGATATAGAAATAAGATATTTTGGAATTTCACTCCAAAAAAAATATTTTTGCTCCAGACATGTCCAGATTTTTTTTTTGCAATTTGTACTCAAAAGACTCTCTTAAAAACTGGCTTATTTAAAATTAAAGATTTGAGTCAAAAATTGTGTTTTCGGAAGTAAGACTTAAATTGCGAAAAATCGCCTTTTGATCAACTCGTCATTAAATTTGAACCTATAATCCGGAAAATTATTAGTGATATTTTTAGATTAATCTGTTAAAACATTGTTGAATTTCAAAATTTATTCGAAAGGGAAGTTTCTGAAATCAGTTTTCAATAATTTTTGGATGATTCAAAGTGGCTTGAGCCTTTCAAAATGCTTTATGCGGCATAGACTATGGTTCGGAGGGTTAAAACTGACAATTAAGACACTTTACTACACAGATAAAGACAATATGGATCAACGGCCCTCAGAGTATAAATCCTAACTATTTGAAAAATGCGAAATCTGAGCAATTTGATGGTTGTATCATTCCTAATCTGACCAATGAAATCGGCCTATCCTATTATCACGGTTTTGATTGGGTGCTAATATCTTGCGTTGTTGTATCATTCAAATAGTTAGGATTTATACTCTGAGGGCCGTTGATCCATATGCATTTTTTTGTGATTTATTTTACTTCAAAGTCATTGCACGCTTTCCATTTTATAAACAAACCAGCATCTCGATGTACAATTTGTACCGCTACACTACTGGAACCTGCAGATTGCCCATTTATAGTAATTTTATCTCCATTTCCGCCAATATGTTTTGAATTTTCATACACAAATTTTATTGAAAGCTGCTGATCCATCAAACCATAATTTCCACCAACTGTTTGGTTTTGTTCAGGATTCCAGACAGTCATCAAGCCCAATATATCAAGTCTGGTAATAGTTTTTGGCAACAAATTTTTTTCAATTAGATAATTGAGTAAATTGATTGAAAAGCCTTGACGAACCGATTTTAAATATTCGAATTAAATAAAGATAACACAACAATCAACAGCCTCCATTTCAAAAATTGACTGAAATTTGATCATATTCTCGGATTTCGCAACATTAAAACTTTAGAATTTCTCCCTCGAGGGTCTTGCAACTATGTCTGTTTTTCAGTGACAATTTTCTAAAAGCTGAGTTGTTTCAAATAAACAGAGTAAAAAATATCCAATTTTAATGTGTCAAGAGTTCTTTCGAAGTTTTATGATACAAAAACAGGAGTCTCAATGGTTTGGCCTTAATCCTCCGAAAGTGGTCAGTAATCCAAAAAATATTCGCAAAGATTTCAAAAAGCTTCTTGTACAGTGAAATGGTCCGAAATTGCTTAATTGTCGAAATTGTCTAGCAACTTCGAGCAATTGTATAACTAAACTAAATGATCAATTCGACCAGAAAGCCTTTTAACTTTTTTCACCAAAATTTACTTAATCACCTCACCTACTGACTTTATTTTTAAAAAAAGATAATATGCCTCATTCGCCAACTTCTCAAAAAAATTTTTAAGTATTTTTTTTATAGTTTATATTAAGAATTGATTCATCTTCTTGTCTGAATTAGGGTGGGAAATGCGATTTTCAAATTGCTCTGCGCTATTTTTTTTTGCATTCAGAAGTACTAAATAATACTCCACGAGTTCAAAAAATAATATGAAAAAAAATTTAAAAGGTTACTATAGGTCAAACGAAGACTTCAAAAGTCCCAAAAACCAGTTTTTCACAGTTTATAAAGAAACAAAGTTTGTTCCGTTAGTGCTCATGCATATATAATCTATATTAAAGATAGAAGCGCCATCTGAAAAGACAATTTTCAAAAAAATTTTCCATTAGAAGTTGGGCATAAATTGGAAAATTTTCGATAAGATTTTTTTTTCTGAAATAACAACTAATAACATTATTGCTTGAAATTTTTTTTTTGTCAGATCAATATTACAGCATAAATTTTAACATCAAATTTTTATTTTTGAAATTTTGAGGTTTTTTTTTACTTTTTAGGGACATAAATTGGAAAATTTAGGTTATTTTTTTTTACTTTCATCAAACTAATAACATGATCCACTGAAACCCAAAAAAAGTTTTATAATACAAGAACTATCTCTTTTCGTAATTTTAAAGATTTTTTCTCGATTTTCAAAGTGTCAATACCAATCTTTGATCGTGGCTCTTTTCGACATTTTTATATTTTCAAGGACGTAATATTCGGAAAAACGACCTTCATTTTTTTTTGAAATTTTTATTATAAATTGTAATATTTTTATCTTTTGCTGTCTGAGAGTTTAAATTTTGAAATTAATATTAAAAGTGCTTTAGTATTCGAAAAAAACCAAAAGCTTAATTATTTTTCGTCCATTTTATTCTCTTGAGTTTCAAATATTGCAAAATTATAGTGAACTTCATATGCTCCCGAATTATATTTATGCGAAAAAGCAAGGATCTTTCTTTCAAAACGTTCCTAGCTTTCATTTCACTCATAAACCAAACTATTAAATATTGCGTATTTTGCTTAAAATCTGGCGATCACTCGCCGATTTAAATAACAATATCCGCATTTGCCTGCAATAATTTGAATCAAAATACTTATTTATCAAAGGTCACGTAACGCGACTCGCGTTCACACATAGTTTCCTGACAGTAATAATTTCTTGTAAATTTATTTCAAAAATATGACTTCATCTGTACGGAAATGGTCCCAAAGTTTAAATAAAGTATTTACAAAATACTCGGACAGGACAGATACCGAAGCATTCATTTTTGGTCGAAATTTTGAAAATGCCTATCTTTAAACTTTGAAAAGTGCGTGGGCGGTAATCAGCAGTTCCAGTAAAATACGAATATACCAAATGCTTCATTGTTCGATTATATTTTCTATTTTTGCATTTATGGGGGTGGCATAAACCCGGCATCCTGGAGTCGGGTTTTCATCTTTGAAATTCGTAAAATTTGAAAAAAAATCGAAGCATTATGAAAATTCCGCATTTTTTGTTCAAATTTTTCTTTTAATAACTGAAATCTGTAGGTAAAAAAAAAAAAAATTTTTTAATTTTTTTATGGATTCCTACATATTTTCTGACCGCTGTTTGAAAAATCATAAAATTTTTATATTATATTTTTATCAACTTTTTAAGAAAAATTAGGGAAAATTTTCCCCAAATCAAGTCCAAAGTTTTTTATTCGTGGTTTTTTGAAATATCAATAAAAAATCATGCAGAATCACATATTAAATGTTTTGGTATCTATTAAACGCCGTATGTCAACTAATCGTAGGTCGCGCGTTTATCATTTTGAAACTGTTGATGGAATTTTAACACTTGACTGTGCACTCGATAAGTGCCATTCGGCACTGAATCTTTTAAAATTTTATGGGTGTGAAAAATTCTCAATAAAATTGTGAGCGTCATTTCTTTTGATAGTCAGGACATTTTTTAATATCAAAACGCAAATAAAGGTCAATTTTAACGGGAACATGCTTGGTTGAAGAAAAAAATTGAAAAAAATTCAAAATAAAATTTTCAAAAAAAAATTTTCAAATTTTTTTCTTCCAAAATTTATCGAATTTTTTTGTTAAAAATGCCTGATGAAGGAGATTCAAAAAATGTTCGGAAAAATATATTCCAATAAAGGACAGTTGTAAAAATCGCATTTGAAATTTTCATTTTGAAACTAGCTTTTGACAGCCGTCCCCAACTTTTAAAAATTTTTTATTGCATTTTTTCTTGAAGAACTTGATAAGGCACTTTGTTTAAGGGTGGTCTCGACAAACGGAACAAATTTTTGTTTCGCATTTCCCACCCTAGTCTAAATCCTTTTCGATCTCAGAACTTTTCAAGTTCATCAAGACTGAACGTCGCGAGTAGCGCTGACCATCAAGCACTTTTTGAAAGGCATCTTAAACTCAGAAAGAAAGAAAATTGTAAACTAAATCGGAAATATAAATGTGCTCTGGAATTAAAAATTTGATTCGATCATCTCAAGTTAAGTTTGAGAATTTAGGTAGAAACTGAAAAAAACTCATTGAGAAATTTAAAATAACACTTGTATCAGGAAATTTGATTATCGAATATTTTGCAAAAAATTGAAAAAAAAAATGTTAATCTAATGAAAAAGATTGGCTGTTTTATTTATAAATGAGAATTTTATTCAAAAATTGAAAAATATGTTTCAAATTAGAGACATCAATCTCCGATTATAATAATTTGAATTAAATACACTTTTTAATTTAAACGTAGGGTTTTAAACAGTCGGTTTTGTTTATTTTGAAATAAATTTTTAATAATTTAACTAATTTCTTGATTCTTCAACAAAATTTCTATTTTTCTTCAGAAAAATTCTACTGAAAACACGAAATAAAAATCTAAATTGCAGAAATTTGAAATTAGGGTAGGAAATTTAAGATCTTTGTTCAAAGAATTTTTTATAGAAACATTTTAGGTTAAATTTAAAACTTTTCTAAAAGAATGTTATTTTTATACAATTTCAAATAAAGTTTCAGATGCTCAAAATTTGAATTTTTATTAAAGAAATAATTCTAAGAATAAAATAATTGTTTTTTTTAAAGAATTTTAATTTTCAAAATATATTTCAAATTTTTACAAAAAATGATAAACAAAATTTTAATTTATGTATTAACCTTTGGACCTTCAAAACCTCATTTGAGGTTCTGAAAAGTTTGAAACGTTTCAAAATAGAAGAATTAGCATAAATTAGAAATAAAAATAGCAAAATCGTCAATAGAATTTGCTCCAAGAAGTCCATAAATCTAACTTAAATTATTTTCTATGATCCGGTCAAAAGTTATTTTTTCTTAATTTTTGGCCAATTTCCCCAGAAAACCTTTGATCCCTAATTTTTAATCTTGTCAAACTGCAGAAATTTTCTGTGGGGATCAGTTTTTTGGAAAGTCTTTGGAGAATCTGTCATTCATATAATAATGACTTTACTGTTGCTAGAACTCTTGTTTTTTTCAGGAGTGATTTCTGAAAAAATAGATAAAATAAAAAAAATTCAAGACTTTGATAAAGAGGCTTAAAAGGTCATTTTCGTTGCTTATTTACGTACCCTTGAAAATATTATTTTAGTACAATCTAAATAAATTATTCTAAAATATATGGCCTTCTGCTTATATTAAAATTTATTATGAGATAAATCCCATGTCTGGTTATCACATTATAAGCGCTCAAAGTTGAACCTCAAATGAGGTTTTGTGCTCCACACAATTTTTTTTTTCGAACGTCCAAGTGTTAAATAATTCATATTTCAATCAGACCTTTAATTTTTTATTTAAATTTGTTGATGATATGTATTCGCAGAATGCAAATTCTTAAATGTCCGGACCCAGGAAATTCTATAGAATATACATTATAAATTATAATTTATAATTATTAGTTAAAAATGTTTGTGGAAAGATTTTAATGAAGACCAATCCGAATAAAATTTTCAAACAACAAATCAACAACAATATACAATTTTTAAAAATATTAAAAATCTAATTCTCGAGTGAAATTTCAATTTGCTGTTCGTTATAACCATTGAATACAAATTAAATAGATCAAATGAGAAAACATATCCGTGTTATCGCATGATATGAGGTTCTGATATGAGATTTTTTCAACATTTAAAATCTTTATCATTTCCTGTCTGAAGCTGATAACACTCCAAAATCAATCTGATTGATACACGTTTATACTTTAAAGAAAAATTGGCGTGAAAACCTACCCAATTCTTGATATATATCTATTTCTGTCTTTAAAAATTTTCTCACGCCAATTCTCATCAAATTGATTATTTTTCGCGTCTGACTTTTTGCAAAATTATTTTAATTTGTTAAAACCCTATGAAAACCCCTTGCAAATGTTACAATGGAAAACGAAACTAGTCGGAATTGATCCCATGTTACAATTGTATAACATTCAATTTGTAAAAAATTTTGTTTAAATTTGTGGTTTTTTTTCGAATATATTGTTTTTAGAAATTATATGTTTGAAAACCATCCCTGTATTGAATTATAACAGAAATCACCCCTTCTTTCGCAAATTCCATACCATTATAAGCCGATGAGTTTCCAGTTGAGAAACCTCCACCATGTATGAATAGAATAATTGGAAGATTTACACCATTTTCTGGTTTATAAATATCAAGAGACAAACAATCCTCTGAAAGCAAACCATTAGCGAATAATTTTTCGACAACTTCCCAAGAATCTTCTGGTGCAACACCACTGAATCAAATTAATTAAAGACAAATAATACAAAAAAGTTTTTTTACATAAATCCTAACTGAAAACAAGATGGTGGGGGTTTTTGTACTTCGAATGATTCTCCATTATTTTTTTGCATCACAGATGGATGGAATCGATCAGCTGTAGCGTACTTGATACCTTAAAAAATATAAGTTCATTAAATACTTTAATTATATTATTTTTTATTGAAAGGCTTTAAACCTAAAAGATAAATTTTCAAAACGATTAAAAGGTTTTCAATAAAAATATCACCACCTTACTTCAAATTGTCCATATTTTAATGAGTGATACCATTTTGGTCGATAAATTTTTTAATCGATTATTTTTTGGTCGATTTTTTTCGATTTTTTTATTGATTATTTAAAAGTAAGAAAAACTTTTGGTCGATAATAATATTTTTGAGCGAAATTGCCAAAAAACTAGGGTTCATATTTAATTTTTAACGGTTTTCCTTCAAGCGAATTTAGCGGGTAGAAATATTATGAGGTCCTCCAACAGTTAACAGTTAAAATACTTTTGTTAGTTTAAAAGACTTTTTTGCTTATTTTTTAGTGTATTTAATTATTTGTCAGTATAAAAAATTCAAAATTAAGTTTATCTTGTATGATCTTTCAACATTTGCAGAATATTTTCATGAGTAGAAAGATTTGAGCGGAGACTGCGATTTGCTAATTTTTCGACGAGATCCTTTTTTTCGTCGGTAATTTTTAAGGGTTTTTTTGTTTATTGTTAAATCAGTTTCATCAACATTTTTATTTATATTCATGTTCACCGTGAAAACGAATCTTTGGAGGTTGCTCAGTGACGCTATAAAAGATCTTGAGTCTAAAAAATGATGATGAATTTATAACGAAATTATTTGGTATATCTAGACTGGAAATATTTTTTCGCTTATTGAGCTCTTTGTAATTTTTTTGACACGTTTTCTTGCTCATCTGGCTAAGATGGAAAATGCTGGACTTGAAGAACACGCCTATTAGATTATTTCAACACTAATTGTGATCTGATACAATTTAACCCTCGCCTACACATGATCCTTGAATTGGCTTTTCTAAAAACACTCAAAAGCTATCCTCATTTACATTTTCATCATTTTTTCTATTTTCTATGACAGACTCCAGAGGAGCAATATCAACAATAAACTAAGGCAAGTTTGTCGAAATTTGGTTTTTAATTAAACAGAAGAAAAACTGTCCGCCGTGAGTAAAATTTCGAAAAACTTGCGTAAGTTTATTGTTTGTATTGCTATTTAACCCTTGGAAGCTCAGCACCACTTTAGTGTTTGCTGAAAATTTTGAATCCGCTGAAATCGGATGAAAAAAAAGTCCTGGAAATTTTTTGATCAAACCCAACAAAGAATTTGCCACGAGAAATTCAAAAATGGCAGTTAAAATTTTCTGAGACTTCTCGTTCAAAATTATTTAATCTTACTTTATAGAGAGAGATTTCTCTCAAAAAACTCTAAAATGCGTGCTGATCAAACAGTTTAAACGACAATAAAATCTGAGGAACTGAGTTTTTAGGAAATTCCTTTTAGTATCTTTCAAAAAAAAAAATTTCCACCATCGGAACTCTTTTTATTTTTTCGTGAGTGATTCTCAATTTTTGAGAAAAATTCGGAAAAAAATATGCTTCGATTTTTTCGAAAGTAGGTTCAAATAAAAGCTACGGCAACACGATCAGAAAGTTGGCTTACGTCGAGATAATATTTCGAAGTCTTAGCGGTTAAATTATAACAAACGTTGTTTTATAACTTTATTTGATCACTCGCGCTGCTAATCGTCTATTTATGAGAAAGGGAAAGATAGATGAAAATCAAAAAAATTGTGAAATCCAAGGTCTTAATGAGGGCGAATATTGAAAGAAATGTTTTTGAAAAATATTCCTGTTTTCAATGAGAAGTAAGTGATCAAAGCCCAATCTTTGCAGCTTAGTTTCGGGCCGATTTAGATAAAAATTTTAAAATCTAATTGATTACCTCGTTAAATTGGACTATCCTTACAATTAAGATCATTCACGGCTTTCTATAAAATGTAGTTAATCCGTGATGAAGGCTCAAGTCGCCCCCACTTTAGTGGTGCAGGGAGCCTCTGGCCGAATAAAACAATTTGGAGCTTCCAAGGGTTAATAGTTTGAATCACAAAAATTAGAAAAATGATGAAAATTATAAGAGATGGCTTTTTTCTGTTTGTTGAGAAGCTTATTTAAGGCAAGTTCGTGAGCGTAGGTGATACAGTATTGAGCAAACTCATTAAACACTACTGCAATTTAATTAAAATGTAATGGATGATATACCATTCGCAACCACTTTACTGCACAGTGGCTTAAGAAATAATTAAGTTTTGAATTGATTGATTCGCAAGTATCACTACTCGTATCCACAAAATGACTAGAAGCATGCAAAAGATAATGCCATTCGAATGATTAATGTTTATTTCACTACAGAAGTCATGCAAAATTTTTTTGAATGATTAACACATTTTTTATCGCGCGCATTTTTGTTCAAAATCTTATGTTATTTTTGAACATGCTATTTTTGAGCTTTTGTAGCAAATTTTCAAAATCTGACTTTTAGACTTGAGGTGATTCAAATTAATGCTATCATACGATAAGCTTAAAATCTGCTGGGCATAAAAAATTATTATCCGCGCCTAAAAATGCCCAGCTAGTTTTCGAGGAGCTATTCCTAAGTTTTCATCAACAAACACTTAAAATTTGTTCTTTGATTTGACGATAACTTCGTTGTATTTTGGTTGACAGTCACTGTTGTGGGATATTTTTCCAATTGTAAAATGTTTATAATTTTCTGGAAGGAGCGAAATATCGATACTAAAAATTATTGATAACATTAATGAGGTGGTCAGGGCGAGCCTTTATGAGAACTGTGAAAAACAAAGATAAGATTTTTAATAACACGTAACAAGTAATTCAGTAATTTGAAAAACATTGGTCAAACGAAAAATTCGCTATCTACACTAGTTTGTCCGTTATCGTCACATGAAAGTGTTTTCAAAAAGTTTTAAATACGTTTCAGTTATTTTATAAATTAAATTCTGGACGGCGAAACTTGGTCTTTGATTATCTCTTGAAGTGTTAACACCAGAGTTGCTGTAGCTTTGCAAGCCTTATTGGTGCAGATGAGACAAAATATTTTGCGATATTGGCTTTTTAAATAATCCGCTTTTGAGAGTCTATAATGATACTCTTTATCAGCAGTTTTGACAATCTTTTTTTGAAAGTTAAAATATTATTTTTAATTTGAAATGAAAAATAAATTATTATTCGATATAAAACGGTGAAATGAAATTTCAAATTTGCACCATCTTCATAGTTAATGTTCTTTTGTCGTTTTTGTTATTGTTCTTAAAACATATGGCTGGTCAGCATCTCTCAAAGGTAATTCATCTTCGGGTACAAGCCTTAATTCATGAAAATCTTCCATTCTTCAAATCCAAGAATAATATCGATTTTACTTATTGTATTATAAACATTTAAATTTTTTCAGACCACGATTTTTGTGAAATATGAAATAAATAACAAATTAAAACTAAGAATAAAACACGAAAGAATTCAATTTATTTTAAATCGACAAAAAATATCTTTTAATAATTAACAAAAAAAAAGTTAACTGAAAAATCGACCAAAAAATTTTTTCACTACAATCGATGAAAAAAGAATCGACCGAAAATTTTTTTTCCATTATCAATGAAAGAAATTTCAGTTCTAGATTTTATGAATTAAAAATGAAATTAATGAATAAAAAAATCGACCAAAAAAATTATCGACCAAAATGGTAAACCTCATTTTAATTAAGTTCGAAGCATCAAAAGAAAATTGTTTATTTTTTTCAAACCCTTCATTCTCGATAAAGAAGTATTAAAATGAACAATTTTTTATACAGTCAAATTGAAGTGTTACGTAGATTCCAATCCACTATAGAATATGCGCAGGCGGATGAGAGCGACTGTATTTAGCTTTGCTGTATGAAAAATAATTAACCGAAATTTTTTTGATTTCAAAAGTTTCGAAATTTATAGCTGCGTATAATAACTTTCAGTTGAACGTCGGTAACTTTTAGTTCCCTCAGTCAGGGGTCGGCAGAATCGGGTTCGGATCGGATCGGTTGGATCGGATCGAAAAAATCGATCCAAATTTTTCGGCGGGTTCACCGATCCGATCCATTTTTTTTCTTATGTGCCGACCCCTGCCCCCAATAAACAAAAAATATATTCTGACGATCAATCCACAAATTACGCTTCAAAAAGCGCAGAGCCCAAACTTGGCTGTACGGGAACAAACACATTTTGGACAAATTATTAAATTATTCGATATTATGACAGAATGTATTATTTCACAATGTACAGCTTATATTAGTTAAACCAGCAAGAAACCGATCATAGAAATTTGGTCGTGATTTTTGAGGAGAAAATCGGAATTATTTGATCGCTTGAATGTGCGTAGCAGGGATCGACATGAATAAAAAATTCTTCTTGGAATTGCGCTCAAACCATAAAATTTCGAAAATTTGCGGTCTTAGCATAAAATTTATATAATTTGCGAAGTTTGTGGTCTGAAAAATCTTACTTTGGGATTTTTTTTTCTAAATTAAATTTGTCAGTATTTAATTTTTAAAATTATAATTTAATAAAAATTTCATATTTTAACTATTTCATTTCCTAAAAATTTTAAATTTCAATTTCTTATTTTTTTTCAAACTCCTTGTTAAAAACTTTTATTTACGTATCTTTTTTTCCGATACGTATCGATTTTCCGATATGGTTTGATTGGATCGGATTGACTGATCACTAAATTTTAATCATATTGGATCGGATCGACTGACCCCTAAAATCACATCATATTGGATCGGATCGACTGTCCCCAAATTTTAATCATATTGGATCGGATCGACTTCTCCCTAGATTTTAATCATATTGAATCGTATCGGATCGACTCACCCCTAAATTGTAATCATATTGGATCGGATCGTATCGGAACAAACGATACAATCCAATCCGATCCAATAATTTCAATACGATCAAATCCAGTTTTTCCGATCCCTGGTATCGCACTGAGTAGGTGGTATTTCAACTGTGTTCAAAAAAGTAATTTTACGCATTCCATAATGGAATGTTTTGAAAAATAAAGGATGTTTTATCCCAGATATGACTTTGAACGTATATTGGATACATTCTTATAAAATCAAAAATTTAATAAAATAAATGAAATAATATCAAAATTTCTGATGAAATAAACCTCTGAAAACTTCAATCTTTGATCCTTCATATTCAACAAGTTTTCCAGTATAAGTTGCGTTATTAAGATGCAAGTTAACATCTGTGTACTCTAATTTATCAATAAAACCATTGTTGTAATATTGGGACAAAATTCCATTTACTAAAAATATAATTTTCTTCATAATTTTGAAACTTTATTGTCCCACATAGATTGTCAGTCCAAAGTTATATACTGTGTAAGGACGTAGTTCCCTCAAAATCAATCTCATAAATCTCATTTCCAATAATAACTGATTTTACGTCTCACAAGGTTTTGCAAGGGGTGTAAGTTCCTTTTGTGATAAATTAACGATAAAAATAGCCAAACAAACCTTTTCAGCATATAATTTGGATAGCCAATTTGTGAAACCAGTTCACCATGAGCAAAAATTCGTCGAAAGATTTTTGGTTAATACGCTCTTAGGAATGTTACCTTTACAGAATCACTTTTTAAAGGCAGAACATTTCAAAATTTCAACATAACATGTATAATGAGAAGGTCATACAGTATGATGAAGGTTATACATATAGACTCTATACCAGACCTCGGCAAGTGTGGCTTGGCTTGGTCGGCTTGGCTTGGATTGCCTTGGTCCAAGTCAAGCCAAACCAGAGATTGCTTGGCTTGCTTTTTTGCTTGGCTTGCTTTTTGGCTTGGCTTGGTTTTAAGCTTGGCTTGGTCTTTGGCTTGGTTTTTTTGGCCTGGCTTGGTTTTCCAGCTTGGCCTGGTCTTTGACTTGGTGTTTATAATTATGAAATTAAAAATTTGACTATGTTATCAAAAAGTTAACAATTTGATCAAAAATTTCACAATTTTATCAATAATTTCATAATTTTATCAAACATTTCACAATTTATCAAAAATTTGACAATTTTTTCAAAAGTTTGACAATTTTAACAAAAATTATGCCATTTTATCATAAATTTGACAATTTTTGGTTTCCAAGCCAAGCCAATCCAAGCCACAAAAATTTGCTGGCTTGCCGAGGTCTGCTCTATACTTCTAAGTTTTTTTTTGACTTAAAGTGCTTTATTATGATCAAATTAACGGTTTTGAATATAATATATCGGTAATTTCATCTTTGTCAAATTTTAACTCTAAATTATAAATTTTTCGAGGTCTCTGGAAAAAAGTCAGCACTTATTTTTCGAAGGAAAGCTAGGTAAACACTGGAAAGTTCTCTTGCGTTTACCGGATTTCGGAAGTTTGAGTATAAAAAGTTAAACTATTGCTTTTTATGAGGTTATTCTGAAAATAACACTAAAAAACAAATATTTCTAATTTTTTTTATTTTGATGCCGAACTCAAAAAAAAAACGGCACCACCAGCTCCTTAAATTGTCAATTAAAATAATGTTTGTCTCATGAAACAAAGGAGTTCAGAATAAATAGTCATGAAGAATAAACTGTTCAATCTTGATGGCTATTTTGATCTCTACAGTGTGAAGCTTTGAACAAACTTATGATAGGTAAATATTTAAGTTCCTGGTTCTTGTTCGTCTTGTTCAACCAAATAAATTGCTTATAAGGTTATATAAACGAATATAAACTCCTTATATGGTTATAGCTACTTATTGAACTTAGATATATATGACTATTGATTATATGACTATGATTATATGACTACATATCCCTTTATCACTTTTTGGTTAGAATGCGTAGCCACTACTCTTTTTAACGTGTGATTTTAACGTTGTGGCTACGCATTCTAACCAAAAAGTGATAAAGGGATATAATATGACCACATGTACAGTATGTGTTTTTTACTTGCGAAATGACAATTGTCATTTAGGTAATTACGGCCAATAAAAATGGATTATATGGATTATATTTTCAAACCCCTTGACATCGGCTATAGCTTGGCTTTCAAAATAATATCCACCTAGTTACCGTTTTTAATTGGCCGTAATAACCTAAATGACAATTTTCATTTCGCAAGTAAAAAAAACACATACTGTATATTAAAGGGTTATATTTGCTTATATTATTATTTCCGTTTATTTGCAGTCTAAAAGTGCAGATTGGCTACAACAGTTAGGCAAGTATAGTGCACAAGCTTTATAATATGTCCTTAATTTGGGAGGTTAATAATAAATTAAAACAATACTAAATTCATCTTTCAATAAGAAAGGCAGAATTATAAACATTTCAAAAAATATATATCTATATAATATGGTAAGCCACTTTTCATGGGAATTTCAATTAGTTTTTAAGACAATATTAATAATTTTAAGACATTTTCGGGTATTATCTGCCCAAAAGTTTTCAAACTATGCTGCACATTTAAAAAAATTTCTAAATATGAAAGTTTTTTTCCTTCGAAATAAAACTAGACCTTCAATTGCGTTTTCATATTAAAAAATATTCTGAATATTTAAAATAAGACGCCTTAACATCCGCAGTTTTATTGAGTTTTTTTGCAAAAATTCGTAGAAATTGCATGCCAAATGGAAACCAAATAGATATCAAAACATTTAACTAGTGATTCTGCCTGCTTTTCATGGAGAATGCATTCTGAATGCAAAAAACTACCAATAAAAAATTTTGGACTTGATTTGCGGAAAATTCCAGTAACTTTATTTTTAACTGCTTATTATCATTAGCTAAACCCGAATAAATTTGTTCAAGCGTATTAAAATTAATTCTCATGCTATTTCAGAAAAGGATTTTAGTTGGATTTTTAATTTTGGAAGCTTCAAAAAAACTGCGTCGGGCTTTATTCACTTGTGTTTTGAGAATTTTTCTTCACGTGCGTTAAAAAAAACCTGTGCTTTTAAGTTATGTCTTAAACGCGCTAGAAAAAAAAAACCTATGTTTTTGAGATTTTTTTGCAATCATAAACGCATGTTTTTTTCACGCGCGTGCAGAAAAATTTCAAAAACAAGCGGTTTTTCTCGCGCGTGAAGAAATATTCTAAAAGCAACAAGGTTTTTTAAAGCACGTGGAAGAAAAATTCTCAAAAACACAAGTGAATTAAACGACCGAGACAGTTTTTAGGGAATTCCAAATTAAAATCGAACAAAAATCTTTCTGAAACTACATTGAGAATAATTTAATTAGCGGAACAAAATTATACGGGTTGTGCTAACGATACATTAGCAGTTAAAAATAAAGTAACTAATTATTTCGTATATTGTATAGACTCAAATCTGCCGAGTAAATGCCACCTCCTTCAAAAAAAAACACTCAACGGTTTTTGTGGTGATTAATTTTTTTTGGAAAATAAAACAGTAAACATGTTTAATAAAAATGTCAATTTGTTTCAAAGTACAGCAATACGTGCGACTAAAGGGTGTTTGCCAACTAGTGGGTTTTATTACAGTGAATCTTTGAGTCAAACTCGACAGAATGAGATAAAACTATGAAACGTAACCATACAATGTTTGCAACTCGTAAAAACTAAAGTTTTTAACGGTTCCCATTTTCTGCAACCGTACCCATAATATTTTTATGATATATGAGTCACATAATTTAACGGTCACCCGGCTAGAAGCGGTTCTAGGAAAAGGGCTATCCTAGGAATAAACCAAACGTTGCGTATCTCATTGGTATATAACCAGGGCCATTTCGCAAGGATTATTCATTATAGTTATGAAAAAATTATTTATTATAATAAATTTTTTGGCTGTTTCGGCTTTCGTAGGTGATTGTGATAGAGACCATTTACCAGATGAGGTGAGAAAACACATATGAAAATGTTCCGTCTAAATTTTTGTAGGTTGACCCTTGGAAGCTCCGAACCGATTTATCGGCTTTGAAAATTTAAAACTCTCTCAAAATAAGACAAAAAAACTCTAAACAAATAATAAGCCAAACCCAACATAGAGTTTTTGCCTAGGAATTCAAAAAATGAACTTAAAATTTTTTTCGATGATTGGTTCAAATTTTTTTAAACCTTACTTTTTTTCTCAATTTCGCCGAAAAAAGTTTTACCATCGCTGATCCTTTATCCTGTTGAACTTTCAAAATTTTCTGAGGATATCAGTTTTTTAGGAAAGTGGCTTCTTGAATCTTTTACTGAAAACATAATCACTTTACTGTTATCTGAACTTTTTTTTAATTTTTTTTTGAGTGATATCTCCGAAAAAACTGAAAATAATAGAAAATTCTAGACTTTAACAAAAAAGACTTTTTTAAAAGAAAATAATATCTCGATTCATTTCTACAAACTTTTGAGTTGCAATAATAATATCCGGAATATTACGTACGGTTTGACAACGACCCCAATATATAGTAGCGATGACAATAGGCTGTCAGTTTCAGATTTATTCGAGAACAAGAGTTACGAAATAAGGAATCTTTTAGTAACCAGTATCGTGTTCTTAAATAATTCAGAGGCACGGAAAATTGGCTTATCGGCGTTTAAAAATTCTTAACTCCATGGAGGTCAAAATGGTCAAAATATGTCCAAAATTGTACCGATTGATCTATTCAAATTAGTATAATATTTAGGTTTTCTCTGTAAATTTTAAAATGGTTTTACGATATTCGGTTTTCACATAAAGTTTGAAATTCAAGCTCTTCAGCAAGGATAGATCGTCGAGTACAGAATTTAAGCTCTCTGCTTCATTATCTTGAAAAAACAAAATCCTAGAAATCAGCTTCTGTCAAATGTAACCATTTTCTTCTTAATATTTTAAGCTTTTATGGTTTCTAATGTGTTTTAATATAAAAATCAATATAAATACATTGAAATTTAACGGCACCTATTGTATTCATTCAATCATAAAAATGATCAGCCTGAGTATGACAGACGCTGATTATTTTAGATATCCGCTGAGAAATCATCCGCAACAGCCGTGTTTTTTGTTTACCTTGGTTTTTGATTTGAATTTCCGACAGAAAACTTATTCAATCATTCGAAAATATTTTTACCACTACTCAAAAACAATTATTTTTTTCAAACCATTTCAGCCGCGTATCAAACGGTGTGAAAAGTTGAGCTAGAGAGAAAACGGAGAGAGATATTGAAATGGAAAGCAGGACTAGAAAGCCCAAGGTTTGCATTAGTTAGTCAGGTTAAAATATATTCTGATAATTTTCGGATTTTTCATGGTAACCAATAAACTAAAAATGTCTTTTTTGGCGCTCTTTTTCCTAACTTTTAAGATACTAATCTGTAAATATATTACAACATTTGGGCCTTCGGCTTTAACTTGCGTCGTTATAAGAGATTATGTTCGGCATGTGTAGTTACACAATATAAGCGCCTCAAATCGGACCGAAAAATCGGCTTTGGAGCTGTCCACGATGTAGTTCGATTTGGAGCTTCCAAGGGTTAATCCAATTTGCAGCGATAAAATCATTTTTTAAGAATTTTGGCAAATTCGAACAATGTGAAGGTGGAGATATTGGAATCAATAATAACTGTTTGTTAGTCTGTGATGAAGGCTTTAAGTTATCCAACCCAGAAAATGATGACATTCATTGTGTATCTGATGCAAAAACAAATAACTTTCAATGGGAAACTTTTGAAACAACTTGTTTACCAATTGGGCAACGTGAGTTTCATTATTTGAATTTAACTGAGACATAATCGGTATGCCTTGATTTAAAACACGAGTGAAAGATTACAATAAATGACCAAGAGTGTTTTATTTCTTAACACAGATATAACATTTGATTGATACTTCGGTTATACTTTTGATAATAACTCAGTCAAAATCGTGGTATTTATAGGATAAATACCACTAGCGGGTTAAGTAAACATTGGTCAATCGGCAGATAGAAATCAGCTGACCGTAAAGCTAACTGCGCGATTTATGACTATATTTTATTGTGATAAAATCAGTGGCCTAAAACCTGTGATTTTATAAGAATGTAAACAGAATACATTCACCCATCCCTCCATAAGGGAACAATCAATGAAATTTTAAAATTTGACTACAGTAGTTAACACAGACAGAACAGTAGAGTTTAAATTTTGGGAAAGTACAATAAAATAATATACTGTGGTTATTAAAAATAGTATAAAAGAATTGGCTAAAACTTAAAAATCAATGACAAAAATAATTAAACATACGAGTACATAATTTCCTATTTTGACACGATTTTCTTTTTACTTAGTAATTATTGACATAAATGAAATCCCTACCCTGAAAATAGCTATTTCGAAAGTTTGTCGAAATAAATCATGTAATTTGATAGTGCTGATGTCAACATTGAGATAAAAGAATTTTGGTACCCTCGGCTACGTCTAATTTCACCCGGCGAATAATTGGCAATTTGGCGGTTACGTTGAATTATATTTTTGTCATGTTCATCAAAAATCATATTTTCAAGATTTTATATTGTTGATAAACGCCAGTATATCCAGGAAAATGTATCATTTTACTAATTTGGTTTAAATCCGGTTTATGATCGTTGTCAAAATCTAAAGTCATCGAAATATTTTCAAATTTGAAAGTATTCTTGCTGTTGATAGTCACGTATTTGAAAACCCTTTGACTCATAAGCTATGAAGGCCTCAAAATGTTCCTTGAAAAAATTGCTTTTGCATAATTTATGATTCATAGCCCCGATAAAACTTTATTTCGTGGAACTGTTCTCCAGCACCACCTTTTTTTAATGAAGTGAAGAAATTTAAGTTTATTTAGTAACTATCATTAAACATTTCACTCTTTGTGGATTGAAATACACGTATATACACTGTCTCTGAGACAGGCTCATCATTTATTTGACTACATAATATTATCATGAACAATTGCAAATAATTTATTTAAAATCGCATGGAAATCATTATAATAATATTTTTAACCGCATTTTACCAAACCAGTGAATAAGGTTAACCAGCAATACATAAATTTTAAAAATTTTATTTTATGACATTCTTTATCCAGAAAGATTCATTTTTTGAGATCAAATTAAGGATACACTACGTAAAAGTAGTTTTGACCACGGAAAGCTGTAGTTCGTATTAAACTTTTTTCTTACAGGTTGAATTTAATTTGTTAACGCATAGCATTTGCCTTTCCTTCAAGTTTGAAGATAATTAAACAATTCTCAAGTTGTACTTTGCGGAAAATTCTACTAAAAATTTCGGCCAAAAAAATAATGAGTCTAGCGCAAGCTAACAAAAATTTTTTTCATTTCCAGCACATAAAATTTTTTTCGAGTTTTATCAACGATTTTTATTACAAACAACTTAATAAGTGACTGAGGCTAACATCCTTAAGGGTATCCCTGCTCCTACATTTTCTGCAGTTATTATGTCATACAAATGCACCAAATTCAACTTGTTTATGTTTTAACGCATAAAAACAACCCAAATGAAAGGAAAAATTTTTTCAAAATTTTGCGTTTTTTTAGATTTTTTTATAAGTATTTTTCTCAACAAATTATGTGCAAAAATAACAGTTTTGTCAATTTGGACTCCACTAAAACTTCAAAATATTGGGTTACCGTAAGCCAACTTTCTCTTCAGTGTTTCCCCATTTTTTTCGAGTCCACTTTCGAAAAAATCAAAGCACTTTTTTCTGGAAATTTTTTCACGTGACCTTGAAAAATTCATTTTTTGAGTTTGGGGTCGAAATTCAAAAAACGGCTCCACAGAAGTTAAATTTTGTTCAGAGCTTCCTTTTGCAAAAATTTGAGTGAATTTTGAAATATAACCCCGGAGGAGATAGAATGTCCGATGGAAAATGTCAAAAAACGACGGTCTGTCGCATATTTTAGAAAAAAATAAAGCACTTATCGACAAAAACGCTTCCACAGAAGTTTTGTATACTAATTATGCAGGTTATGTTAAAATTTAGGTTCGTTTAAAAATATTACCTTAGAGGAGATAGAATTTCGGTTTTGACTTAGGTCTCCCTGTTTCGCTAACGTGTCTGGGAGTGTATTCATGCAAAAAAGTTTTGACACATGTGTTACGCAAGATGAAGGCTAGTTCTACGGACTAGCCAATCTGAATTATATCCTTGAAGCTCTGTTTGGCTAATATTTTATCGAGAATATGTCAAATTAGGGGCGGGGATACCCTCAAAGTTCAAATAAGCTCTATCGGTTCTAGATCGTTCGAATCAGCCTGCCCATACCACCTCCTCAGGTCCAGGAAATGTAATCTGAGTCAGAGGCTGAAGGATAAATTTGTTGACTAGCAACTAACTCACAAAAATATAACAAGCCCTAGATAATTCAAGTTTAGGGGGTATCCTTCATGAACTAAGGCTCAAGCAAAAAAAATTCAGAATTTTATTTTTATAGTTTTTTTCTGAAAATATGGATAATTTAAAATAGGCTGATGGTATGTTCGCAGGAATATTTTTTAGACACATTACGGTCATAAAATTGCGCTCAAAAA
Source organism: Oikopleura vanhoeffeni (assembly GCA_004367855.1). Lineage (NCBI taxonomy): Eukaryota > Metazoa > Chordata > Appendicularia > Copelata > Oikopleuridae > Oikopleura > Oikopleura vanhoeffeni. The sequence continues at coordinate 503,757 of SCLH01002077.1, forward strand.
CTGTTTATAAGCGACGGGTAATTTAAATTCAATCATAATTACATCACTTCGTTCAAAAATATTGTTTTTGCACGGTATAACTGTCAGTTAAAGTTTTTTTTTGATTTTGTGAAAAACCAAAAAATATAATTTTTATTTTGACTTTGAGCGACAAACTCTAATTTTGCGATGACCACCTCCTCAACCGATTTATGTTTTTAAAAAAATAAATTTACAGAGTCAGTCTACGAATCTAAAATCTTGTACAGTGAGTTCGCTTGATAACAACGCTTTTGTCAAGAAAGTTGTTATTTCAAACCTACGACAATGCTGTTCTTAGAAGTTCAGACCCCGTGATTAATTGTAAATATGGAAAAAACAGTTTTCTAAGTGCTTGGTATTTCATAAATTCATCTGAAAAATTAACATAAAAAAACTCAATTGCCAACCAATCTCTAAAACTTACATATTCAGAGTCACCATATACTCTTGATGTTGAAACATTGTGTTTACCAACAGGAATTAAACTGGCAGTAAACAATAAGATATTTGAGTCGAATAAAATTGACCCAGAAAGTGCAAAATTCCAAGGAGCAGGCTGTGTGCCCGGGCTTCCGGTCGGAGACTGGATCGTGTATACCCTTCAGCTATCGTCAGAATGTGGTACGATTGTGAACTCGGTAGGAAACGCCACTCATATCACTTATTCAAATGTTCTAACAGGAATGTATCAAATGTTCACTATAAAAGTTATTCTATAAGCTACTCTTTCTTATATCTAAATTGCTTTTTGATATCTCTGAAATGCATTATCTGAAACTTGAAATTCAGGTAGAAATAGTGGAGGAGAGAATATTTAATTTTTATGACCTAATCAAAATTATGGAAAAATATCTTGATTTTTTGTTTTGACCCCTCAGAGTCAGACTTGTAAGAAGGAACGATTTTGTGTGGGTTTTCTCCCCCTCCCCCCTTTCCCCCCTATATTTTACACATGAAGGGGGAACAAAAAATACTCATATTTACAAGCCTGCCTTAGACATAAAGCCATTTAACTGGCTTTAATTATTTCAAAAGTTCAAAATGTACAAAATTATCATGATCGAAATTTGAGATACTATTCACCCATAATTTTTGCGATAAATTTATCTTAAATTTCTCTTCGGAATAATTTCAATCGATTTTCGACGAGCTGTTAAGAATAAATCTAATTTTTATTTTTTTTCTAGATTTTCGGAAATTTTGCTCAATCAACCGTTTCTTCAAATTGATTAGCGCACAACTAGTTTAAAAGTACTCTGTTTTAAAGAAATCATTGTTTGAAAAAGGGGATAATGTTCCAACCAAAGTAGACGGAACAAAAATATAAGGAACAGTAATATCATTAACTATGAATTCTACCATTTTTGAGGAGATAATAATCGTTTTGTAGGATAACCCGTTAAGATATTTTGAGTCAGACCACAGATTCCAAAGGCCAAGGTTACATTTAATTTATTTGCATCTTATTTTATAACTTGTATGAGACAAAATCACTTTTTAAAATTTATTTTTTCTCGTGCTTAACCAAGTTAACCAGTCGGTTTACCATCCGATAGCGAAACACCACTCAAATTTTGATAATACTGTTTAGCATTAATTAAAAGGTCCTATAAAACTAGAAAAATTTTATTAAATTGGCTTTTTAATGAAAATATTGAAAATTACAAGCATTTCTCTCAATTTCTTTTAAGTATTTTTTTAAAGAGATTTTTACCATTATTTTATACCATGAATAAGGAATCGCTGGTGGCAGTCAATCAATGATCAGTCGAAACCGCAAAACTGAAGTCGATTTTTCCTGCTCGTTTCTTAAAAACCAGGAGGTTGATATTGGAGGGATTCATCCATACATTGACGACACAGTCTGGACAAGTGACTCAGATGGAACTTTCGACATCCAAATGGGACTTTATGAAAGCAGCGACTTTCTTAATTTACAGCCAGATGAGTTCAAGATTAAGGTTCCCGATAATTTATTCGCTCAAATTGAGCTGAAAGAAGCCCCCAATCATTTTGTTCTGCAACTTTTCGAATGCTGGGCAACTCCGGAGTAAGTGATCTCTGAGATTTCTCTGTTAATTGAAAATCGAATTACCGATAAAAAATTATCGTGAAATTTCATGAATTCTTTGACCTTAATGAAATGATATTTTTAAACTTTCAATTATCGGCTTTGACTTTGTTCGAGTGATGTTTTTGGACGAAATATTGTCACATTAAAAAAATGATTTTGATTTTCCAATTTAAACTTAAGCCAAAGGTAGCGTATTTACTTTTAACATCTTATATTTTATTTCAGAGGCTTGACGTTTCGGCAGTTTAAAACCGTATTCATAAGTAATTATTATATGTGGAAACCCATTAACATGGACTTATACAAATACAAGTGTGTAGTTTAAACAGCAAATAACGTACCAAATTAGACAACAAATTAAAAACAAAAAGTACCAACAATGTTTCTGTAGCAGTTTTGCGAAAATGTCGTTTACAGCGACGAATATCTCTTTGTTGTGATTCCTCCATTTTCTGCAGTTATCATATAAAGACTTTTTTTGGGGATCGTTTCATTCCGACGATCTTGATACTCTCACTAAGCGATCGCTGTTATTGGCCAGTGAGAAGACAGGGACAAAAGTTTGAGTTGAAAAGAAGGCATCTTTTCAAACATACCCAGCATTTTCACGGTAGCATTTTTACGGTAGCATTTTTACGGTAGCATTTTTATCAGCTAGAGTATTCAAAGCGTCGTAGTAAAAATATTTCACAATTTTAAAATTAAACCCAATAGTTAGTTTTTTTGGCGTGTTAAAGTGATCTTGTGAAGCTGGCATATCATGTGGTACTATAAAAATCATATAATATGATTCAAAAAAATTGTCCTCGCAGTGACGAACATTATTTCATAATCTTGTACACTTTAAAATTTAATCATTTGTCGTTTGCCGCTTGACTCGCGAAAATCAAATTATGTGTATCAGATGTAGTTTTAAAAATAAATAATGGCGTTCGTCTTTGCGATTTGAATTTTTTGGACTTGTTAACAGAGTTGGGTTTTTTTTATAGTCACATGTTTTTCTGCAAGCGGGTAGAAAGTAAAAATTCACTTAATTTGACAGTTCGGAATAAAACTCAGGCTCTAGTGAATATTTACGAAAAATTTTGACATCTTAAATTCGCTGAAACAAATACTATCCTAACAACCCTTTTTGGCCATTTTTTATCAAGATAACGTTCAACCCCTACGATAACAAGAGTGCTAGATTATGAAACCAAAGAAATTTTTTGAAATATGTAAACTTATCTTGTATACATTTTGAAAAGTACAGTTTTTAAAAAATTTCTAATTCAGGGTTTCTTCAGCATTTTTTTAAAATTAATATTCCGCACATTAAAAACATTTCAACTTGTATTTATGGAAGTTTTATATATGACCATTGGGTCTGAAGTTCGATAAATTTTGAATTCTGGAAATTCTATTTTAGGCTGTTTAAAAATTCAAAATCTCACATTTATATATTTAACCCTGTTCACATTTATCTATTGACCATTCAAATTCGTCAGTTTTTCCGTTTATTTTAAACTAAATTGAATTGTTCAGAAATATTTTGGGGGAAGGGGAAGAATATTTTTTTCTCAAAAACTTCAAAATAACGATTGTTGAAGCAAAAGTGATTGGAGGTGAAACCGGAGTTAGTCCTATTGTACAATTCACATTGCAATCTTTTGTATGGAATGACATCCCTCCAGCAGAGCAAGAAATTTGGCTCCACTGTGACGTAAGTAAATTCAATAAATGATTGAAAAACAATTTATTGCTTTATACAAAAAAGATGAAGTTCTAATTGTCTTGTAATTCTTATGTGTCTTCAAAGCATGATTTTTGAGCTTTGTCGAAAGCTAAGAAAACAACAGACGAAGTTATCGGTTGGTGAGATAACTTACATTAGAAAAGTATATGATTTTGGCATTTAAATTTATCTCTCTTAATTATAATTCTATGAATTTCGACATCGAACAATTAACTTTGTTAGTTTTCCAGGAAATTTCAGCAATACTTGACAATTTATGATCTGGTGTCACAAGCCCGTAAGTGCGGTGGTGCTATATAAGTCTGCGGTCTCATCGGAGTTCAAATTTTAATCTTTGGAAATATATTTTCAGGTAATCGTCTGTGATGACACTGGCCAAGGTGTTTGCCGGAAAGATGCGAAAAAGGTGGATCGACGACGCCGTTCAAATGTGGAAGGCCAGGACGAGCAAATTGCCGCTAGAATGAAAATTGGCCCGATTAAAATAACTGAATTTTGAAGTATTTTTTATGATACTTCCTTTGCAACAATTATTTAGCATGCTCAAAATTTGAATTATGTTTTCAACCGTAATCAGATTCTTTAGTTCAATCATTGTTAATCATTACATGTATCAAAACAAATTACAAATCGACTTTAAACATGAAGCTTTTTCTAATAAAATGAAAAGAAAAATTTTTATGACGACAACTTGTGGTTTGACAAGCAATTTTCTAGATTACCACAATCTAAGTTAACAAAAAGTTTGCTTGTAGAAAAAAATATTTCGATTTCGTGATTATGCGTTAGACGATTGGAAATAAGAAATTTCTGAAGAAAAATCTCGGCAAATTTGTAACGAAAATTCTTAATTTTTAGTACAAACTACCAAACAGAAAATCCGCAAATATACTTTTTTGGAGATTCATTTTTATTTATTCAAATACAATAAATATTGCTCAAAAATAATGTGCAGGTCAAAATCAGGTCATAAATCAAGATAAATTCTTTTAAGAGATATATGACACATTTTGAAAATATTTTACGTGTTTTGTTTTTGTGTGAAATAACAACACATTAAAAGGTGTTGAATTAACAAAGACTTATAATTTATGACAAGCAATTTATAAAAAAAATTGACATCAGCCAACTATTATTTTGTATGCTTGAGCTTAGAAAAATCAAAATTACTCTAAAATTGGATCTAAGGATGATAAAGAAACTATTTTTTTCATTTCTTTGATATTTTGGGTTTTTCCAGTCGAAAATTATATTTTTGGGGTTCCATGAGAAAATCACTTAGAAAATTAAAAAATGTTCAATTTTGTTGTTTTAATTTACCTTGTTTAAGCCAGCTCATTTGATGTGATGTTAAAGGCTAAAATTAACCTACAAACTTCAAACAAGACCGCTACCTCCTAAAGATAATTTTTAGGCGCCACAGATTTGACTGACGAACCGTATGAGATATCACACAACAGTTTTTTGCGCTCAACTGGGAACTAGAAAGCTTAGGTCGAAAATTGAATTTTCTGAATATTTTTGGGATTGTTTTCAAATTCGAGATTTTTAACTGACGATTAATTGACAGCGGCTGCGTTTGGAAATATTAGACTGACAGGATGTGCTGCACATCTGATGTGCAAATACCCTGCCGAGATTTGTATTCGTAAAGCATAATAATCTTCTTAGCGGGTGATTACTTATGCGGGTGTTCTCTTCCGATAACTTTCAACGGGTACTGAATTTGAATAAAATTTTCCTCTTCATTTTTCTCAGAAAACAATTTATAGCACATTTGTACCACATTTTTTTATTATTTTGACTTTCAGAGAAAATCACTTGTGAAAAAATTAAATTTTAACTAGAGACTCGAGAAAAAATGAATAATATAACAAGAATTTTCAGATAAATTCTTGAAACATGGCTTCCTCAGAATCTTAATCCAATATGTCGTATTTACTTTATGAATTTAAAATAAAAAAATTGATGAGTGTAAATCAAGAAAAAATTAATTTGATTATATGGATTCATAATTTGATTAATAATTTAATTTCAATTCAAATTTGTTTTGTATTTTTTCACGTTCAAACTCATTTGAATTTCTCTCAGTCTGCGATTTCGGGTCGACAACATTGCTTTATCTCAAGAACTACAGAAGATAGAGAAATGATGAATAGGCCAAAAGATAGAGAATTTTCAAAACCGCGTTAATTTTGTTTAAAAATATGATCAGAAAAAGTAAACTTTTTAAACAGAGGGCTCAAAAGTCACATTGGCCAGGTATAGCCACGGTTGAATATTCGGGTTAACCCCAACCTGAACGAGCGTGTTTCAGAACACAGAGACCAAAAATATTTTGGGGAAGTGTCATTTTGCCCGGCGGAATATTGGAACAGACCCCCGATAGTTCCCCTTATTATAAATTTCAAGAATTTTGGTGAGTTCTAGAAATTTCTCATCAGACCGGAAATGCATTATTTATATGCCTTTTTTTGTTTAAAGCAGTACTGGAACAAGATAATGATCTACAAATATACTAACTAGAGTGACTTTTGGAGGGGAAAACTTTGGCATTATTAATTTTGATACTCGGCGCCACCTGGTGGTGAAAAGAGCTATTTCGCTATATTTTGATCACGTGACGACCAAATTTTTTTTCCATTTTCCCATATATTATCAACCTCCAAGAAGATAATTTTCAAATTGTGATCCTGGGAGTTGATTTAGACTCAAAATGAAAAATTCGGAGCATATCAGTTTTTTTCTAAATTGCCTTGAAAATGTTAAGTGTAGATAAAAATGTATTCGTAAGTACAATGAAGAAAATATACTACTTCTAGTGGCTATCATGGCCAGAAACGGCACTTTTTTGAAACACTTTCAAGTAAAAAATGTTTTTGCTCGCGGTTTATTTAATTTACCGGTTGGCCGAACATGCTATGAAAAAAATTAGAAAGAAAATTTTTTCTAGAGATTAGCAACTTCTATTCTTGAAATTTTAATAAGATTTTTATCAAGAAATGAAAACTTATGAGCCCCTTTCAAAAAGCCTTTCAAAAACGTACTTTTGTAGCTGAATATATAACGTGGAAGATATGATATCACCAAAATTATTATATTTTACATATGATATTTGAGTCAATAGGCGTCGAATATAGACCATATTATATGATTAAAAGTTGGTCGCACTTATAGTCACTACTCCTGAAAATAACGCTCGAAAATTTTCTATTTGCATGTCCCTGAGTTTTTTGAGGTATCGACTTTTTTGTCGTGCAAATAATCGCACTGATAATATCTTGAGGGCTAATATCTATGTACTACATATTATCGCCGATATCATATCGGTATGGAAAAATCATATGGTTATAAAAAAATATTCAATTTGTGAAAATCATGACAGAGTGGTACTCGTATACTTTTATATTTCGAACTTATTGATAAATTTCCTTTGATTTCCAACAGATATATGGATTATAAATATAAATGTATAATTAACGTTTCGCTTTATTCAGCATCTTCAGAATTATAAAATTAACAGTTAAGAAAGTATTGCGAGTTTTTATACAGAAATTTTGCTCGTTTTTGGCGCATTTGTGCAAGCAATCACAATTAATCATCTAAATAATTTGAAGGAAAAGTAACTCCTTAAAAAAGAAAACGCGCGAGATTGAGAAAAAGCGCGAAAATTTTTTAGCGAGACACATTTGAGGTAATTTATGGTATGAGAGTTAGTGGGCTAAATTAAATTATTTAAAAAAAGCCCACTTTTAGAATAGTGTAAAGTAACGATGTTATTCTGCTCGTTAAGTCGGTCGCAGAATTCGTATGAAAAAGCCTCAGTTTTTCGACGGTCATAATAAGACCCAAAGCTTCTTTGCAATACTCTAAAATGTTGCATGAAATATTTGTCTCTATGTTTTTTCTCAGCTCACACCGTCTGAGGGTCTAAAATTATCATTTTGTATTTTGAAGACGACTGAGGTAATCCGGCAACTATGAATGTGATAGTATATGCCTTTGGCAGAAATGTTTCGGTGTTTTGTCGCTCTAGCTTGAATGTACGCGCAGTCATTCCCACATAATGGCTTAGGCACAGACATTTGAAGTGATAGACACAATTTGTTGTCTGGATTTCCTCAGAAATCTTAGGTTTTCATCGGCAGAAACTAGATTTGATAATTTGATCCCTTTGTACGCCAAACAATATGAAAATTCGGTACGTGATTTAATTTGGCTGATTACTTTTTGTACATGGTAATCGATGCCCTTACTGGTGTAGGGTATACACAGGGTGAAGGTGACGTCGGAGGTTTGGGCTTAGGGCTTTTCAAGAAATTTTAAGTAATTTGAATTATGAGTTTAAGGGGGTAACCGTTGTTAATAAGAATTGGTTCAAATTATTTTCGATATCGTTCAAAAAATATGTGATGAGAACTGAATTTTTCGAGTGGTGTAGCATAGTAAAAAATGTTACTAATCAAATATTTTTCTGAAATTGTTGCTTTCTGATAATCAGTCAAAATGGTTTCAGCACCACTTTAACGAGAAGGCGGAATTCGAAGCTGGCATTTGTTATAAATATAGTACTTGATAAAAATGTCAGCTCATTATCTTTCATTCTCTCGTGGGAAAATTTAATGTTTTTTCCCACCTGTTCACTTACTGAGAATAGCTCAAAAGACCCTTTTTTCGCTACACAGACGCAATCGTCTACATATCTCAGCCACTTAAAATGTGGCCCTGACGCTCCAAATTAGCTATGACGCTTCTTTCGAGGATACCTAGAAATAATCAGCGAAAAGTGAACTGAGCGGCGAACCCATTTTGACACCCATTTTTGACTAAATACACCAATGTGGCACCTAAAGATATTAAAATTATTGAGAACACCATGAAGAAATTTGCACTTTTCTCTAGATGGCACCGGAAGCGTCACTCCTTTTTATCTTTTTCGAAGAAATATTTCTCAGGAGCTATAAAAACTTCATTAAGAATGTAGTTTATAGTCCTAGTGTTATTGATGTTCGAATAACGAGTTGACATCTAGTGTAAAATTTCTTGTGTCTCAGGGTCAAAATCGGGTTGAAATTTCAAAAATTCCGTTTTGAATTTTATTTGGCTGTTAATTGCGTAGGTGCATTTTTTCGGAGTGGTTCCAAAAGTTTACTTATGTATTCTTCGGCTCCGAGAGTCAACACTATCATAGGCGTGCCTATACAAGGGTTAAGGCTTTTCCCTTCTTTTTTCCAAACTGGTTCACTTGGATTTCGCGTCTGTGATTGTTTGAATCTGAGAAAAATCTCTGACAACCAATCAAAACGGCGGAAATCAAGTGTAAACCAGTTTGGAAAAAAGAAGTAAAACCTTACACCCTGTAGGCCTTAGCGGAAAAATTTAGTTTATGGTCTTTACTGTGCCATAAACGAGTCGAAATAGAACATCTGGGGTTTAATCGGAGTTTGTTCATGACTCAAGGAAAGGGTAATATGGTTTTTAGGTAAAATTTTGAAATCGTCTCCATTGTCCGTTTAAATAAAAATTTTGGATTTTCAAAAAATTCACATTTCATATAAATAAGTTTTGCAGTTTGGACAAATATCGTTCACTTAAGAGACAAATATTTTTTGATTCATCGCAATTCATAAAATTAAATCGGGTGCTCGCTTTTAAACTGCAAGAATGTTCTCTATCCTGTGTCCCTTAGTCGTGCAAAGACTCAAGTGACGACCCTGTGAAGCAATGATGATTACAACGGAAGATCTCTATTGAGTTCGTCAACGTTGTTTTTATACGAGCAACCAGATTTAACCTTAATTGAAAAGAACCACAAATTTCCGATCTGCGTACGTAACCCCTATGGGATTGTTGGGACCAACGTTCGAGTACAACCCTTAATATCCCCGGTATGTCGTAATTCAGTCATATTGATTAATTTAGATTATATAGTAAGTATATATGGTTCAAAAGGGAGTAAATTTAGCGATTTCTAATATTACACATTTTTGCTCGATTTTTAACAGAAAGTTTCGATATATAAATTATAGCTCAAAAAGTCCATTATTAGATCTCAGTTTTGAAATAAGTAATTTTTTCAGGTTATCATAATGGTTTTTAAAAACATTGTTTTTTTGAGTTTGTTTTCTAGCTCGTGAAAGCTTCGTTCTCAAAAGAATCTGCGTTTCCCGGTTGACATTTGCGGTCTCAATTGTTAAGCTTTGTCCGATATCGGCACGAAATTTTGGGATTCCTCACTCAAAATGCAGCGTTGAGAAACTGAACATGTGGCTGCTCGGTAATACTTCCTAACGAGAATTAATCGTCGTTGTGGTCCATACAGTTGTTTTCTCTGTTGTGATCGCCTGGTAAATTTAAATAGAAATGATACATTAAACGTTTCGCTTATATCAGCATCTTCAAATCATAGCATTACCAGTTTAGAAAGTATTGCGAGTTTAACAGCAATTTTGCCTCGTTTGTGTGGCGCATTTGTGCAAGCAATCCAATTAATAATTTGAAGGAAAAGTAACTCCTAAAAGACAAAAGCGCGAGATTTGAGAAAAAAGCGCGAAATTTTAGCCGACACATTTGGCAGGGTAATTTAGGTATGGAGAGTTAGTGGGCTAAATTAAATTATTTTTAAAAAATATATGGATTATCGACCCTCAAGTAATTTGAGCAGAGCATTGATCATTGTTAATCTGACCATGAATCGGCCTTTCTCATTCAGGGTTGATTGGGTGTTAATATCTGCGTTGTTTGTATCATTACAATCAATTGCGCTTCTGTACTCTGAGGTCGGTAATCCATAATATGGATCAATATACTACAATCAGACATAAGTATTGAGTGAAATAGACCACTGCACAGTTATTCAGGTGAACACATATTTCCTGGACTTTCCATGAGCACAGTATCACACGGGGTCCACTTTTCCAGTCAGAATCGAAAATGGTCAAAATTCGGTTAATTTCGATTAAAAAACTCACAGCGCGAAATTTTAGCCAATTTGATGAAGTGTAAAGGGCCATTTACGTCTGACTGAAGGGACGCACATAATCACGTGGGTTCAATTAAACTTGTTTTTAATCGTTTTTTATTCTGAATTAAACATATAACTTCCAAAATTGTGAAATTTTATTCGAAAATTTAACTCTTTAAACTTGATCGTAAAGGAAAGATTGAAGGTTGACATCTATAAAAGTTTCTGTACCACGCGCTGGAAGTAGAATCTTCTAAAGGCTTTGGTGCCATCCGTGAAAAACTATAAAGGTCCAAGAAATATTTTTATTGAATATGAACGAACAAGATTTTGTAAGTACAATTATTAAATAAATATAATTTCCAGAACTTTAACCGATTATTTTGGCCAGCTCTTGATCGAATAAATCAATTTGCAGTGTATCGAACATCCAAATGATATCATAAATTAAATTCATTTTTATCAACGTTTCACTTTTAGTTTATATTAGATCAAATAATATTATATCAAAAAACATGAAATTTTGTATCATTTATTCACTCAACTCCTGGAGAGACTTTTAATTTCTTGTTACAAATTTAATACTAAATAACGAATAAAACTGAACTTTATACAATATTTTAAACAGACTTTAAAAAATTCAACATAGTAAAAAACAGGAAAACGTACAAATATGTATTCATTTTCTCTGAAGAAAATTATGTTTTTCTAACCTGACCCCTCGCGAGGCCTCGGAAACGCTTTTCAATTGGTCGTCGCCTCATATATTTGAAAAGATGCGAAACTGAATATTCCTCATCTCGGAGGGTTATGACAAACTTAATTTCTCGCAGATAAAATAATCATACCGTAGTTGAATTAAAACATCGCTTAAAACATAGTTTTAAAAAATATTTTTTCAATAGCATTACAAACACGCATTTAAACTCAACACTGTAACGTAATCAAAAAACCATTCAAAACAATTCTTCTAATTTTGAAGTCTAAAATATATGGATGAGTTTTCAAATAATCTCCACAGCTTCGATTTCTGACATAAATATATTCAGTGAACTTCTTCATCCTTCACTTTTACGGACATGCTGGCGGTCCTAGAAAGTTTACTCGAAAGTAATATCTTTGCGGCAAATACAAGAAGATTATATAAGACGCAAACTTAGGGGGGGGTGAGCGGGGCGACTTTTTTGAACAGTATCTATGACGAAACTAGAGAGTAATATATTTATAAATTTAATAAAAATCTCCCCCAGGGTTTTCCATCGACCAGTAGTTATTGACTTAGTAGTCATTAGATTTTCGAAATAAATTTAATTTTTGTTCAATTTTGATTTCGAATAGTTGAAATGCGAATGACTGCTTCTGTTGATTGCAATCTCCCCTGGTCAGTTGACTCAAATGAAGCGCCCTGACTTATAAAAAGTGCTCGCAGGGAATTTTAAAAATTTAGAACACCTGTCCGCTCTTTTCTTTTTATTTGTTATTTTCCGTGTTCAAAATTTAATGCATACTTTTGAGTATGCTTTGCTGAAAATATAAAAAAAAGAGCTTAATGTGAACTTCGTACGGGTTAGACAAATTCAAGACTGAACATTTTTGAAACTACATTAGAAAGATCTGAACTTTGATCTCACGATTCCATTTTGACAGTTTGTAGCCACTCCTCTACCAAACCATCTGGTTAACGTCGCGGTAAAACACGAGTCCCTCAAGCTTTTTTCAAAAGAAATAAGGATCCTAGAAGCTTATATCGGAAAGTTTGAAATTTGTGAGAATTCGGAAAATTGTCTGAATTTTAGCGACTCGGTTCTTGTTTCGTTTTTGCCTCAGGAGTCAGCAATCTGGTTGAATCTGGCCAAACCAAGGGTGTTTTTCGACCGTTTTGATAAAAGGCTTTTTCTGTGAAAATGCAAGAAACGTTAATTTCGGAAGTGTAACAAGCTCAGGGTTGGTTACACATCTAATTGGTCGTACTTTTTTGGAATTCAGCCCTGATTGGCTATTTATCAACAAAAAACAGTGCGCGAAATGACAATTTTGAGAAGAAAATCATGTGGGGTCATCCGGTGGATCTCGTTCCATTTTAGGGGGTCTTTTTTTTAGGGAAGCCGGGTTTGGAGGCGTTTTTTCTTTTAAGTGGGCTTAATATTATTTTTAGGAAGGGGGAGGGCGGGGGGGGTAGGGGGTTTTTTGAGGGAGGGGGTTTTTATATACGGGTTTTAGGGGTTTTTTTTAGGGTTTTAGGGGTTTAGGGGGGGAGTTCAGGGGGGTTTAGGGGGTTTATTTAGAGGGAAAATTTAAATGTGACCGAAAGATTCTTGGGGTATCGATTGCTGGAAACGATATCAGCAACTATGGTCTGATGTTCACACACACAGTGCTAGAGGATCGAACTCAAATTTTAATGAAAAACTTTAATTTTCTCTAGAATCCGCTGTGGTCAAAATCAGACTATATGTTGCTAATATTGGTTTCCAGTTAACAATCATCACCCAAAGAATCTTGGTGACATTAAATTCCCTAATTATTACTTTATTCTCAAAAAATTCGGTCATTTTCCGCGGCACTTTTGTCGACTTACAGCCATTGCAGGTCGAATATTAGAAAAAGTACGACCGATAAATGCTTCATCACCTCTACGCTTGTTACAACTCCGAAAATACGGTTATCGTTGCATTTCCACAGAAAAAGCTTTTATCAAAACGTCGAAAACCATCCTTTTTTGGCAGATTTCAACCAAGAGTGCTGACTCCAGGCAAAAATGTCGAAAATAATAAGAACTGATTCGCTAAAATTCAGACAATTTTCCGAATTCTCACCCAAATTTCAAATACTTCCGATATCAAAAGCTCTAGGTCATCCTTGGTTTCTTTTGAAAAAGCTGAGGGCGACTGCGTGTTAAGGCAGCGGTTTAACCAACATGGTTGGCTGGGAAGTGGTACTTAACTGTAAATGTAATGCGAGATCAAAGATAGATGTCTTACTAAGTTGTGTTTCAGAATGTCCGTCTGCATAGCACCGTACGAAACCATCTGAAATCCAAAAAATCACTAACACCACCGCCTGAACTCCAATTTACGGGCTTTCGACCAAGTTCTCAAATATCTCTTTGCAAATGTTAAAGACATAATTCACGTTTTTGTGCATTTGTTTGGAATTTTAAACTGCTACAGGATTTATTTTTCAAAAAATTTTGGAGATCATCAAATAAAAAACCATTACAACGCATAGCTTGAAATGATCACTGCCGTATATTTCGAGAAGATAGGTGAGAGAGTTGAGGAAATAGTTGAACAGAGTTGAGAAATAGTTCGAGAAATGGTTGGTCAAAAGCAGTACTTTTTTTCAAAAATTACTTCAATCTTCGTTTTGTGAAAATAAAATAAGAAGGCTCTTAAAAAGTTAGTAGACCCTCGTCACACACAAAACGCGATTCTCGGGACGGCTCACTCTTGGCGGTAATTATGGTAAAGTAAGGTGCTTCAATTTTAAATTGTTCTTTATAGTCCTTGAGGTTAAAGGTTGAGGAATAGACTAAATTTTAATATTATTATTCACATTTTACTTTATTAACGCCCGTAGAATAATTACATTCAAAGTGAACTTCAAGCCTATGCATGTGTCATTGTGAGGAAATGCGACGACGTCAGAACAACAATTAATCCGCGAAGGTCCGACGTATAGGTGAAAGTTTTGTCGCTCAAAACCTTCACCTATAAGCGCGGATTCACCTATACGGACGCCGAACGCTGGGAAGATACGCTCTGGATTGGTTAATCAAAACAAGCATCTATGATTTTATAATGTAGTTAAAGGGTAGTCAAATTGGAGAATAAGGCGTTTGTTTGCTTCATTTTTAATCAACAAATGCGAAAGTGACGTTTTTAAAAACCTCAGAAACGACTTTCGGATAATTGACCCACGCAGTACATTTGAATTTAGCTTTAGAAATGCATTATTTGAATTTTTATTGAACAAATTATTAAATAAAATTTTGATTCATTTAATCTAAGAAAAAAAGAGTACCATGGTACCACTCCTAAAAAAGTCCACTTATAGAGAAATTAGAAGTGCTAGAAATACGCCAGAAAATCCAAAGCTATCTGGGGCCGTTATTTTGTATTATTTTATTGAAGAAACTGATCGAAGTAATTCCAGACTCCGACTCCTAGGAATCATAAAAACGAAACAATATAATACATCTAATTATTCAGGGCAATTTTTAGGAAAATTATGGAGCAAGAAAAATGTAATTTTATTATTGAAAATTTTTGGGGCGTGTCCTCGTATTTTGAGGACTTACTAAGAAAAAAAACAGAAACTCGAGTTTCGAGTACGAACTTCTTACAGAAATTGAAATCCAATTTATGAAAGATTTGCTTGCGAATTATTTGAACAAAAATTGTGTGCAGATTTTGAAACAAATCAACTGTACTGTAATGAAAAATAAAACGCTGAACGACCAATTAATTGAAAATAGTTTTTTCAATTTAATACAATTCTCAAATATGCCTATATTTTGGCTTTTCGAAAAACGCCCTCATCTTTTATTGGCCTAGGAAGTTTTGAGAAAAAACCCTATCTTTGCCCTTTCACCTACACGCCGGACGCAGGATGAAAAAGTTTTAATTTTCAGATGCGTGCGATTGGCGGGGGAGGCTTACGCTAGGTTTTTGCAGTAGTTTCACCTATACGCCGCGCGCGCCGGTGCGTAATGGAGGAAATTCAAGATAAAATGTTTTTACAGGCATTTCCGAAATGGACGTAATTTAATCGAAATCACTTGTAAAGAAATAAATAACTCACTCAAAAGACGTCGATCAAAATTGAACCATGGAACGAATTCAAGAAAATTCTTTCCCAAAAGAAGTGACTTCCTCAAAAGTTATCTGCAATTTTTGGTGACCAATCTACAGGTAATTTCTAAAATGGTTCCGTTGTGAGGAGGTGAGGATTTTTTTAACGTACAGCAAAGTCCAAGACAATCACGTGACTTCAAATCAAGAAAATAAAGCTTTGATTCAAGTACACAAATAGTACTGAAATTAGCCGGAAAAATTGCGGGGAGCAAATAAACACATAATTAAGAAATTGAATATAATGGAATTTTACCAAAAACCTCACGTGATCTTATTTCTAACAGATTATATATCATTTAATATACTATATATGTTAATATTCAAACTTAATTTTTAATTATTTGTGATTTCATTTGAACTATGCATGCATTATATCAAATTACCGTAATCGGTACTATGTTTCTCAGAAAGACGCGTTTAGACGCTGCGATAAGACTGAATGCAAATCTTTCAATTTCTGGTAAGTTTCACGAAGTCCAGAAACTGACCTGATGAAACAATCAATTTGCTTCATCATCGTCACATTAGTCATTTCCAAAAATAGTGTTTTTATCTTCGAGACTCTAACTTTTGAGATTAAGACTGCCGGATATGTCAACAATATGTTAATATAAACATAGATTGTTCAAACAAGGGAGCAAGGCAAAGTGTTAAAAGTTTCATACTACAATTTCAAATTAAGTTTTATGTGTTTCACTGATCGCACTACCTTGTGTTAAGCGTGGTCAGGGAAAGTTTTTTATTTTCTTGTTCACAGTTAATTTCTTATGGTATTTTTTTTACAAATTTTTTTTTTAGGATTTTAGGAAATTACTTGGAATTATGTTATCAACTTACTTAAGATAAATGTTGATAATAAATCTTCGGTTAAACGCTTGATTTAAAACGGTCTGGTCACGCGGTGATCAGATGTTACTATGGGTCCAAATAGTCTGCAATTTTGCCAAGTTGATATGTTCACACCGTTAACATTCAAGCATGAAACCAGCTCTACCGATTTCTTCAGCTTATGAGCTCAAAATCACCACTCAATATATATGAGTACTCATGGTTGAAAAATACAAACAAAAAAAAATTGGTTCTAACTAAAACCATTTTTTAAATTTTTATTTCAAAACACTTTAGATTTTATTATGTGTTTTGAAAAAAATTGGAAAAATGATCGATGGGACCGATTTTTCTGAAAATGTCGTGGTCGTTATGAGTCATAAAGTTATGACTATTTCAGACCTCTGAGTCCGCGTGCAAAGCGGTAATGGAAGGTTCTGTATATCCCTACTTTACCACTAGAGACACTTTGGTTGAAGGAGACCGTAAGTGATATTTTTATGATTTGGTACTAGAGAAAAAATATATTTTTTGAAGTTATGTTTGTTGATTTTTCTTTCCCGTGACCATTTCCAAATAACCCATACGGACCTAGCCATATCCAGTTTATTATAATATGTATATGTATCAGAAGAAGTGAGATATTTCACACTGAGATTTAAAATTCATAACTATTCTTATTTTCGAATAAAGGTCAGTAGTATATGCGGGTAGTAATATCTTCTGTTATATCTATTACGGGGGCCCTGCGGTACTTTTGCCAACATTTTCAGCCAAAACTTTTTGAATAATCGCTTCCGAAAACGGACTCCATCCGAGTGGAGTTTTTGGATTAGCTTCCAATTCTGCGCACAAATATCTAGTGAATATACAATTAAGTAAATAGTAGATCGGGGACATTTTGAGATTTTTTCTGAGTTATGAAATATTTTTGTACTAATTATTTTATTTGCACGTTTTCGTTCTATTTCGCATCATCAGGCATTTAAAAATGACAAGTTATTTAAATAAATAATCCAAATATCCAAGTCTAGAACAGTTCAAGTTCAAATTAAAATACGTGGCTGAATTGACAAAATTTTTATGGCCCACTTTCAAACTAGCGAGAAATAACGGGTGCTTACACTGATCGTTAAGGAGTAGGGTTTAATATTCTTATAAAAAATGCTCAGTGTTTCCGTCTTTCGAAATAGTTCGAAAATTTTTGTCTGTAGTATTTTGAAGTGGTGCCCATAAAAAATTGTCCCCTCATTTTTTGGAATGAACGTGGCTGGGAGTTTGGAGGAACATTTTGTCTTTCAAACTCTCCCACTTGCTTATAATATGTTGGGCAGGCGGTTAATATGATGGTAATATCTTTGGCACTAGACGGGGTTCTGTGGTTCGGTAGCCTTGAACCGCATGAGTTTTTTAGTCATTCCTACATATTGTTTATTACAGTGTACATTTAAACTGATAGTGCAATTGCAAGTGTCCGGTTTAGAGGTTCATGGGTTTAGTGTCTTTAGCTGAATAACCCCTATACTTTTATACTGAAATCGTATATTACAAGGTGGGTATAAACGATTTTTATTTTCTTTGGAGGTTCTTAAATAAACTCTATTTTGCTGTCTGTATAATCGATACAGCATGTGACGGTGACCTCAGGTCTGGTGGCGGTTTTTAGGATTTATTAGGTATTTGGCAAAATTTCATCAACGATTTTTTCTGGTAAGCATTTTGTAGAAAATTCTTTTTGATTTTTCAGATCCTGTAGTAAATAATGTCCGTGTAGTCACGACTCGAGTAGTCAGCGCTGATGTAAGAGAGTAACATTTGTAGCATTATGAGAGTATCTTGCGAGAAACTCACGGCTTGTTTAAATTCCACTAAGCAATGGTTCATCAAGACTGCTAATTTCTAACATTACGGGCTTTTGAGATACTGCAGACTGATATAATAAATACCATCATTTTGACAATATAAAAAACCCGGCTAAGGGGTCTGGACTATAAAGAGAATTAAGTATTCTTTATTATATTCGGTGTTATTAAAGATCATCAGTTTTTTTTGGTGTATTTTTCTTTCGGACGCAATAGTCAGGACATACACGAATTCATTATTAGAGTGATTCTCGGTCTCTGACAGGATAGAATTAATTGTACAAATTACGAAGAAAATAATGGTACAACATTTAATTATTAGCTCTGCTCCTATTCTTACCAGTATTTGTTAGTTGTTGGTATTCATAAAGCATGGAAAAGCGTACACCAAATGTTATTACAAGTCGTGCCTTCCAATTAAGGCAGTGCGGTTACTGCTTGAGTTGAGTACCCTATATCTTGAGCGCTTAGCCAAGGCATTATCTACTAATCAAAAGCACGATGGATTTGGCGACTCGAGCAGTATCGCTAGGCAAAGTAGAGTCTTACCACACGCCATTTTAGCCACCACTTTGACAATTTGTTTCACTGCTGACTATATCAGAGTTCCGTCGTGGGACTAGCATTCGTCGGACATATAGTATACGGAATCTGATAGATCAAAAACAAAGAAAGTAATTTTACTAGCTTTAATCACACACAATGTTCTCCTTATCCTAGAAATTAAGTATGCGGTGTATGGAACGTATAGCGAAACGCATGTTTATTTTTAGCCACTCTTACACTTGATAAAAGCTTTCTGAAAATCGCGCGTTGACTCTATAGACAACAGCTCGACCAGCCTCGGTGGATCACCAGGGAGTAACTAATATGCTTAGCAATACTTTCGTGATTGCTGATTATAATGACAGACAGGGTACATCGAATATGTAAAGATATCGATACAGTATAAAAGAACTCTCCATGCTCACAGTGTACGACACGAAATTAATATCGTGTTTATATTCCGTAGCCAACATTCTTGAATATATGTAATCGATTTTTCTTAGAGAAAAAGCTAGGTTGTAAACTAGAGTGTAACTTATGTCATAATAAAGCAGAACGGCTTAAATAACCATGACGACACGGGTGAAACTCTGACACTTTAAAATGTTCATATTTTGGAAGATACGTCTATTCGTGTCTAACATAAGAACCTATGATGTAATCATGTTATTCCAGTACATTATTCATATAACTAAGGATGTCGAGTAGCTATCTGTAGAACTTTAACTTTGCCGTAAAAGTTTAAACAAAATAGAAACGAACTTGCCTCGCTGTGATGTAAAAAATTCATAAGGTTCTTACTGCCCTACGCATCCATTCAGGTAACTAGATCTGAAAGAACGCGGATTGTACGTCTAGTGCAAAGAATATGTCAACTTAAAATCTAATTACAGTAATCAATAATGTCGCGTATTTCTTTGTGCTCATTCTAGGACTCCAAGTTAAATAAATCATATGTATAATTTATTGATATGAATGGGACTAGATCTGATCGTTTTTGGTTAGATGTCAGAGTAACCAAAAATACTTGAGAGTTTTTGTGCAGTTGTACAGAACTAAGATTTCCGGTCATCAATAAACTGCTTTCCTCTTAAGGGCTTATCAATAAAATTATGCAAATGACAAGATTGTCAGTAGGACGCGAAATCCTATTTCGTTGAAGCATGCTATGGGAGCACCGATCGGTGTCCACATAAACTAAAATATAGGACTTCACGAGATGTAATGGCTAATATTGAGTTTCGGAACGCCTAAATATAAATTTTTCAGAACCGAGTTTTATTCTAAATATTCAGAAGTACGTCAGAACACTGGTAATGAGCAATTTTCTATGTTTCTATGAAATATTTGCTAATACAGGTGAAGTTACGTGTAGAAACCACTATCGGACACCAGAAAATTATTCTCTTACCCATATCACATGATAGTAGCACCGCAAGTAATATAATTTCTCCGACTAAGTGGATTTACTTGGAACACCAAGTGTCGTTGTGAATTATTGCCGATTAAAAAGGGTAGATTGTTATAGTATTTTTAAATGTTCAAGATGAGCATTGGAGGCTCCCACGTTGATTCTTCGTCTATAATTAAATTTTTTCGACGTATGTGAAACACATGCTTGCATGTATGTATCTTCGAGGTATTAAAACTTTAGAGAGTATTGATTTTATAACGGAAAACTTGGTCGCAGATTGTTAAATGCTGATGAATAGCGAACGTTTGCATAAGAAACTAGGGGACATTAAAATCACGCACATATAATTATATTTCAGTTAATTCTATTTCATATGTATATATAGAGATTTTCTTTCTAACAAATTTGGCTGCTCTCTGTCTTTCTTGTTAAGAATTTAAATTTACATATTAGTTGTGATTTTTCACTTATGTTGATAGAGTGGTGCTTGTCATAGTTTTAGATACTTCATAATAATTGCGGTGTGCTCATTTCAGTGCAATTGAGAGTTATAACGTTCCTATTCGTTGTTAAGTCAACTCTGTTAGTATGTGTAGGGTAATGTTGCTAAAGGATACGGTATTTTTGAGTCTGAAATAGTTGGATATGGAGAGAGTTCGCTATCGCTGGTGACTGGACAGTGGGACGTCTGGATTACTGGTGGCCAGAGTTCATTATATGATTCGAATAATTAGTCGTCTGAGTGATTGTACGAGATCGATTTTTCTCATTGATTTTCCGGAACTTGGCCGTCATGTATTAATCTACTGGACTTATGCTGAAAATATATTTTAATAATGTTATTATTTTATATTGGCTAATCGTTCATGCTATTTTTCTGCAATCAATATTCATAGGTCAGTTTAGGAAAAATAATGACAAGTTTTATACACGTTTACTAAAAATACTCTTTCAAATTATCTCTAATCTAGAATCAGTTCAGTTCAAATAAAATATGGGGGTCTGAATTTGTCAAATTTTTTTTTGAATCAAAGTTACTCTGCAACTTGACAACTGTATACAGCAAATAGATGTTATAAGTGTGAGTTTAGTCTAGATAAATAAATTATGAAAACAATGGCAACTTGATTCGTGATACGGTCTACTCGGTTTGTCTCGTCAATTTTGGATGTTATTTTCTTTTAAATTATTTTTGGTCGATCACAGTCTATTTGAGGCGCACTATATCGGAAACATAACTAATCAATTGATGTCTATTACTAAACGCCTGCAATAAATAAAAAATCTTTGGCTGAAATAAGTGGCTAAAAAGTACGCATTCATTCTCAGTATAGATGCTTCAGAAATACATCCCAAACAGATCCACCATTATTCCACCTAAGATATATCATCCACATTTGACCTATACTGTCGCGAGATTGGTATACTGTTGCTCAGAGAAAATCCTAAATTGTGCCTTGCAATTGCTTCGTCTTTTGAGTATGGTCAGATGAAAACATGCACATCGAGTATGAAATGTAGATACAAGTCAAAGGCGAGTAGTGACAAACAAGATATATATAGTCCGTAGGCAAAATTAGCTTTAAGAGTTTGTCTCATATTTGCATGCTCAGAAACTCAACGAGAAAGGAATTCGTATGTGAACTATACGTAAATTGGCTAAATGAAGTTCATGTTAAGCCTGATATATTTTAGCGTTAACCGAATCTCACATATATAATACCAACACATGACTCTTACACGAGCATTTTAGTGACAAGGAATATTTTAAGTGTATCGGTATATCCACTAATACTCTGATCATTTTCACTTAGGTATTTTATATATTATTTATCTTGACTAATGAACCCTAATTATGTACACAAAAAAAATCAAAAAAATGAAAATCAGATCTGTGATTTTCTCATTTGTGCATAGATATTACAAGGAATAGATGAATTGCAGAAAGTAGTTTTTAGTTTGGATAATTTATTCTTTTGTTTTTTTTGCTAGGGTTGCCATAGTTTGATGAAATATTATTATCAGACAATTCCACCCAATCGGGAGTACACTTCCATCTCAAACAGGCTTACCAATTCATTCCAGAAAATAGCGCTGTTGTTGCGAAAGTCCATTGGATGTTTGGTCTACGTGATGTATTTATGTGATGCCGTAGGTGATTAGCCACTACTGATATAGATTTAGCAGGTAAGTACTTAGCAAGACCTTGCCTATAGGTAATATTCAGATGAATCACTGAGAGACCACACATTAAGTGGGAGGTTGAACACGCGTCTATTGAAAGTATAACAGTCACATACGTTTTTGACGATTAGAGAATCCCGTTGGAAAATGGGTAATATAAAAACGACTAAAGGGGAAGCGCCTGATGACGTAGAGTAAGCTTTAACATAGAACCATATCGTTTATTTTTTTAAGCACAAACTTTTTATAGCTATATAAATTTCTGGCTTTGGAAAATCGACTCACTCCCATTAAATATTTAGATAGGCTCTAAACTGAGCACGAAAAGTCTCTACGTGTATAATATATAAAGAAATTGGTTCGAATGATGTCTTCAATTTGTTTATAGTTATTGATCTGGAGAGGCTTAGCTTGATAATTTACATATAATATATCTTAGTTTTATTGCTTAGGTAAAAATAAACTAAGACAGCAACATAAGGTGATTGATTCCGAGACTATTTCAAGAAAAGCTCAAATGTATTTAAGATTCTTCAAAATCGAATTTACGAAGTGGAAATTAGCTTTCTTCGAAAGCAAGTAATTTCAGTAATTGAAACTGCTTATGAAAGCTCTAAATAACTGACGAACACAAAACATTTTGACGCTCCAGTATTAATATAAATTAAAACTGTGAAATCCCACAATAAGTAAGTAAATTAACTGTTGTTAAAAGTTTACTAATATAAAGATATAATCAATTCGATATATATAAATAGACACGCTTCTAAATCACAATCATATTTCATTTGGAGAACTACAGAAATTATAAGAAAACTATTGATGAACTCTTAGCGTAGAAGTCTGATACATTGGCTAGTTGGCAATTCTCAGAGTCTCTATTCCATAGACCCAAATAGGGTATAAATCAACAAGTATAAGAATATATGACCTTCATTGCTGAAAGTCTAATTAATATAGGTGACAGTATTGCAATAAATTGTTGGGATTAGTTTTAACTTTCTAGTATTTTACGGCAATAATATGAAGGATATCTTAAACATTCAGATTCTGCGCACCTTTGGAAAGGTCATGCCAGGACTAGATAATGGGAATTAAGATAAGAAATAACCGATGAAGATCAGATTAATTTTTACTTATTTCCTGTTTCAGGGTGATTAATTCCAGAATCAAAGTGATTATCTCAAATAAATTGATGGTATGAGTTACCAAACGTTTTACATTTTGGCCTTTGCGAGATTTATGACTAATACTCGAACGGAGTTCAACAAAGGATAGTCTAATAAATAATACAGGGTATTTGATGATAATATCTCACATTACAAATGACGTCCGAATACCGATTCAATTTCCGGGAAAAATAAGAGCAATAGGACTAGAATTTGATATAGATAAGATATTTGGTATATCAGAATTAATCGGACAGATATAAAATTATTGGTCTTCATTTCTTCTCCCGAATACAGCTAGATGGGTGCACTATTGACTATCTTTATTAAGAAAATTAGTTCGTCTGTGTAAAAATGTCTCGCAAAGGTTCACAGGTATTTGATCAATTGTTAGTATAAGTGTATTGCGGTGAGATAGGTATTAAAGTGAAGTGTATGCGTTGACACTTAGGTGTACCGCATTACTTTTTGATCGGGTCGATGGGCGATAACACACACCGACGCAATCACTTAGTACAACACCATCAGTTGGATTACAGAAACACGAGCACTATATAGCGATGACCATAGGAGATTATAACGTTTATTGAGATGGAGTATCCGTTGAGGAAAGGATATACGTATTGGATAGGTACTTCGATTGGAACGAAGGACACAGATAAAAAAAATAGCATTTTCGATTTAACTCTGAGTTTTGCCATATATATTGATTTACCCACAATGAATATTACAATACATGTAAATAATCCAGTAACCATAAGTTGATTGGATTTAAGGGAGAACATATCTCTCTGAATGAACAATCCTTGTTCGTAAAATGCATGATCTATGGAGGTGCGATGGGTCCATTTAAAATATGTTCTGCGACGAGTCAAACGGCTACAATTGGTTGCTCGTTTGGTTTCAACAAAAATGGAGCTGAAGAAGCTTGGAGATGCTAACGGGGAATCTGCAAAGAAAACATAGAGACAAAATGCTTGCTTAGGAATGATTTTAATTAACAGAGCAAAATTCAGCAGAAACATTGTCCGAACAATTAACAAAAAATAAGCAACCTCAATAAAAAATCTTTTAAGAAGATACATAGGAGTCAGAAAACGTTCTAGAAGGATTATAATTTTCAGAGGATATCCGAAAACATAAGGAGGTGCTGCTACCCAGACGTTACTTATTTTAACATAAAATAGCTTAAAAAATTATACATAGAGTGCGGAATATTTTGGAGTATCGTGAATGCACATAATTACTTAGTTTCCAAATCAATTTTTACCGCTCGGGTCGTATTTTGAAGATAGCTGTTAATTAATTTTTTGTATGGCTAAAGACATTGATCTAACAAAAAGGCACTCATTAAAGATGTTCTTGTAATAATAAAAAAGGTATCACCGTGTGTAAGGTCATCGAATACTTGACCAAACACATATAAAATTTTCGGACATTAGATTTATGATTTTAGAAATAAATCATTAGCAAACTATGACGTCATCTCATAAAC
>SCLH01002078.1:0-12365 GCA_004367855.1 Oikopleura vanhoeffeni
TTTGAATCATATAGTATATTTTTCGAAAAATATTCTCAAATAAAAAATTCTTAAAAATAAGACATTCAGTTATTCCGACAGTCATAACGACATAAAATGCTCTCGTAATGACGCACATTCTCATGAAACTCAGGTTTAACGGAAATCAAATAACGGAAATGAACGTCAATTCCGAAGGGTATATAATGAACTGCAATTCTCAGTTATTCATCATTCATTTTGTAAAAATAAAATAAAAATCGAGAAAAGTAATGTTTGTGTTTATTTTCAAGAAAACATTGCAATTATACAAAAACAATATCAATTTGGTGACCACGATTGGCGAACAAAACCGACGAAGAAGAAAAAGAAATAAACAAAAATATTAGAGAAATAGAAGTGAATTATAGAATTATCAGAAATAATCAGAATTTACGCGAAAATTCAGAAAGTGAACTATAGCAGTTAATTATCAGAATTCATGCGAAAATAGAATAATTCAAGAAAAAACAAAAAAACAAAAACGAAAAATAAATTTTTTCTGGAGATTCTCGAATTTAATTTAAGGTAAGTCGGGGGGAGGCAATCGATCACTTTGAAATTGGCAGACAGAACCAATTTGTCGACAAGAAAAACAATCCGAATCAAAAACAAAATCGGAGAGAAAATTGATCAGGAAGTTTTTTGAGCAAAATTTCGCAATTTTTTTAAATTTAAAAGAAAAACGGAAACTAAAAGGTTAACCCTAGACCGAGAAATATTAGAATGGCGACAAATTTTATCCATCTAATAAGCGCCATTTCGTCCTGCGTGCAATTATACAAAAACAACGGAACAGAAAAAGACGATTTAAATAAAAATTTTGAAGATTTAGGATATATTATGGAGAATCTCGATTTAAAAATGAAGGAATTTTAATTGTTAACGGATGCGGCCATTTCATCGGAAGAATCAGAAAAAAAGACGCTGACCCAGATTCAAGAAAAAGAGTTGAACGATATTGTGCTAAGTAATTTTGGCCAGAATTTCACAAAGAGGCACAATCAGGAAATGCGAAAATTGATCCCCGTTAATTTGGTGCTTTTCAAAAAACAAGAAGTTGGCTGCCAATGTTAGGATGAAAAAGGTGAGAAAGCAATAAAACAGCTTTAGCAAACTGACCGCCACGACAACGAGAAGTTTGAATTATATTTTAATAGGCTCACCACGCTGGCTGGAGCTTTTACCGACAAATAACAAGTACAGCAATATTTGACGACACAACAATTCAAAACTAGCCTCTCGCCTCAAAACAAGCAATTTTTGGTCGAGCAAGGAAAAAATTCGGAGTCAATGTCCGAATTTTCAAAATTTTTGGACGAAAAACAAAACTACCTTAAAATGGTGTCTTTGAACTAAGTCGACTCTGACCCGTTCAAAAATATATCTCAGCAAAACAAAAAACTACAAGCCCAGATTCAATTACTAACTGAGCTTTTGCAACACAAATCATCAGAAACAGACGAAGAACTCTCAAAATTGAAGAAATCAATCAACAAAATTCAAAAATCTCAAAAATCAGAAAGCAATTTGGGAAACACTTCCGCAGTAAGTGTTGAAAGTACTAAAAAAGCCCAGAAAATCTCCAATAATGATTTTTGTCAAAAATGTGGCATGTATAACCACATGACCGATGAGTGCCTTGGCTGTAGAATGACATGCAATACATGTCACCAGGTGGAACATTTGAGCAAAGTTTGCCCACAGGCAAAAAACTAATGAGTGGCGATTCTTTGCGCGAAAAAGAAAGCCCAAGAATCCAAAAAATCAACTGTATATCTCAAATAAAAATTTGAAAACAACAGAAATATATAAATAATGTTAAGAATCCAGACACGGGCGAAAAAATTTTTGCGCGCTGTACTATAAATGTTAACCTCACGTGTTTACTTTTGGACACTGGATCTCAAGTTTCGGCCCTTCCTTTAAAACTGGTCCCAGAAAAGTTTAAATCTCAAATTCGTCAAGCAGACT
Source organism: Oikopleura vanhoeffeni (assembly GCA_004367855.1). Taxonomy (NCBI): domain Eukaryota; kingdom Metazoa; phylum Chordata; class Appendicularia; order Copelata; family Oikopleuridae; genus Oikopleura; species Oikopleura vanhoeffeni. Next base: position 1,993 of record SCLH01002078.1, read on the forward strand.
ACAACCTTGTCTCGTATTCTGGAAACTCAATCAATCTTCATGGTTTGGTTGCTTTGGACATCCGAATCGGCAAAATTCAACGTCGGAAAGTGACATTTTTTATTGTGTCCGATGACCAACAGCCTATTTCGGGTACTCCTGCAATCACTAAAAACAGATTAGAAATTGATTTTTTTAATCGGAAACTCAAGCACTACCAGTTTTTAGATGAAGTCAAAAAATATAAACTGGTGACACAAAACTTGGTACCAAAATCATGGGGCCTCAACGTCATAGAGAAGAAAAAACACGAAATAATTTTACAACTCGTTCTAGATGAAAATACAACAATTTCCGCGCTATCGGAAAAAATTGTACTGGTGAGTTCCAGATTTCAAGTTCTGAAACCAGGAAACTTTGCAATTGAAATTTCATCCGTGAATACAAATTTCAATGTCTTGGGAGCAAAATCACTTTCTGCAATATAAATGGACAATTAGCCAATTCCTATTTTGCTGTGTAATCCAAATAATTTCCCGGTCAAACTGGTATAAGAAAACCGTCTTGTCAATGCAACTGAAGTTGATTTCATTGAACCCGTGCAAGCAAAACCTCAAAATGAAATTTCAACTGATAAAATTAACAAGATATTCCAAAACATACATATCGGAGCGAAAAACGTCGACACGCGAAAAGCGGCGGAAGCACTAATTACATAATTTGCTGATATTGTTGCAGAAGACGGAGATAAGATAATTGGAGCTCCCGACGCGATATATGATGTAGACACTGGAAATTCCCAACCGATAGCCCAACAGAAATACAATACCCCACATTATTTGAGGGGTGTGATGTACAATATTATTCAGGAACATGTCATAAACGGAATTATGGAGCCTACTTCTTCGCCATGAGCTGCTTCTGTTTTATTGGTCAAAAAGAAGAATAATACTTTCCGGTTGATTTGCAATCACAGAAAATTAAATTTCGCGATAATCAGCGACAATTACCCATTACCTCTTATAGAAGATCTGGTGACGAGTGTCAGTAAATCAAGAACTTTTAGAAGCTCAGATCTGTTTAGTAGATTTCATCAAATTCCATGCATTATTGGTGCTTCAAAACGTTCGGGAATCACATCCGAATCCGGCCAGTTTACATGGACCAAAATGCCAATGGGCAGTAAGAATTGTCCCGCGGTGTTTAAACGGCTAATGGACAAAGCCTTCCGGGTGATTCCGAAATATAAGTTGATAATATACTTAGGTAGTTTTTTTAAAAGGGGGTCACCCTTCTCATGAATATCACGGGAAAACCATTGCTGATATCGAGAAATGGTTTTTTGCATTCAACTGCCAAGTTTTTTTTTTCTTATAAGTGAATTTCTATGGTTTTTCGTTCTTATATAACGATTATCTACACATTAACTGCTAGAACTATAATTTTGATGAATTCTCGGAAGAAAAAAACGAGATTCGATTTTTTTTTCTTAAAATTTTTACCGAAAATGCCTATAAATAGATCTCCGGTTACCGGTGAACCGGTTGTCCGATAAAAAAGGAAAAATTTCTCCATTGACCTTTTTTAGTTGGAAGTTGAATGCGAAAAAACATTTCTCGATTTCTTCTATGGTTCTCCCGTAATCGTCATGAGAAGGGTGACCTTTTTTAAAAAAAAATACCTTAGATGACTTGTTGGTACATGCAGAAAACGATGACCAAAACATCGTGATTTTAAAGGAAGTTTTCCAGACACTCTGGAAATCAAATCTAAAATTAGGAGCATCCAAAACAAAGCTGCTTGTCAAGAAAGTTGAATTTTGCGGTTTTTTCCTTAAAGATGATAACAAAGTACCAAATTCGGCTGAAGAACAAGCAGTTCGTGATTTAAAAATTCCAGCAAATGAAACGGAAGCTCAAAGTATTTTCGGACTGTTAAACTACCATCGTGCATTTATACCGAATTTTGCAGCAAAAGCAAGTGAAATCACCAAAGCTTATAATGAACAATTTAAGTGGACGCCGGAAGCTCAGGACGCGCTCCAGAACCTCAAAAACGAAATTTGTGATGCAGCATTACAATTGAAGCTACCGGATGAAGACAGGGACTTGTTTGTTTTGGAAACTGACGCATTTAAAAATAGTTTTGGTGCTTGTTTATTTGTGTGCAAACAAGCAAAGTTGCATAGCCATCATGGGTCGAGATGTCTAAGACCGATTAAATACATAAGCAAAAACTTCACTCCGGCGCAAATGAACTACTGTTCAATGAAAAAGGAATTGTTAGCAGGCCGCGAGACGTTAAATAAATGGTCACATTTTCTACATGGTCGAAAATTCATTTGGAGAACAGACAATGCTTGTCTTACTTGGGCAGCAAGACAAAGGTCAACAAATCAAAAAATAAGTTCTTGGCTGTCACTTATGTCCGAATACTATTATGAAATACAGCTAAGGCCTTCAAAGACAATGAAAGTGACCGACTGTTTGTCAAGACAGTTTCCAAAGCTAAACCAGCTGAGAGTCACAAAATCGAATTCGGCGGATCTTCAAAATGGCGATCCAATTCCAAATTTGGTTCGAAACTACATTTCAACCGATAGATGACCAAACAACCCAATAGATGAAATTCAGCCATATTTACGAAAACGAGAAAAATTTGTATTGGTCGATCTGGTGAATTATTATTAAGAGATGATGATACATTAAAAATTATCCCACCACAAATAATGGTACCAGATTTGCTCAGACATTTTCACGATAAAAATGGGCATGCCTGGAGAACACGTTTGTCAAACTCAAATGACAAGAAACTACTTTTGGCCCGAAATGAATCCAGATATCAAAGAATATATCCGTACATGTAGCAATTGTCAAGCGCATAAACCGAATTTACACCCAAGGAGACCTTCACAAGGTCTTTTTGAGACACCAAAGGATTTTTAGGAGTTTCTCTCATTTGATCTTATTGGAAGTATGTAGAATGTAACAATCAACTGCAAGTCAATAATGGAAATGGATTCTGTACTGAACATACTTGACATTTACGATATAAGAATTAAAAAATCTTTGAAACAAGACCTTTTTGCACATAACAAAAAGTCTCCGAAAATACAAATACAAGAAACAGCAACAAAAAAAATGATACATTTAAATAAAAACTCTGACACTGGACTAAAAAGATAGCCACTGAAACACTCATCAGAAAGTTGGCATACGTCAAGATGATATTTTGTCGTTTTAATTGTTAAATTGAAGCAAACTTAGTTTTTTAAGTTCATTCGAGAAAATGAAAAAAAAACACGAAAATTTTGGAAATTCTTTCGATGATTTGGTCGGTGGTATACTTCGATACCACCCAGAATAATTTTGGAGCATTTTTAATTACCCTTAGGTTTTATAAAACCAGCGACCAGTATCCCCTTAAGTTATTATTACCTTCAACTGCGTCCATCCATTCGGCCATATTTGGTTCACAAGTAGTATGGCAATATATTGCCAGCACGTTTGTTGCACAAGCTGGACACCTTCCAAGTAATTGTTCAATTTGCGCAAACTGAGAAGCTAACTCTGTGATTTGATCGATGCCGCAACAAACTTCGGTATAAGGAACATTTGAATCATCTTTTCGATTGTGGAAATACACTGGGCACACTGTGCGCACAAGAGTTAAAAGTCGACTATTTTCTTCGTCATCGTCATAAATTTTCGATGAGAATGGTGCTTCTTGTTGATAACACGGAACACCCGGTCTTCCAATAAGGTTCAATTTACCCATACATACTGTTTGATAAGATAGGCCTGACAAAATCCTTTTTTTTTGCCTAATTTATTTTTTGATATGTTCTAGTAAATCATAAACAAAATTGATATCCTTCTCTAAACGGAACTTCATCTCAAAAACGTTTACTATCTCTATAGCGCGTGTTCGAATCCGACCGATGTTGTCTAAGTGATTGCCTTGAGTAAGATTATAGGCAAGGATGCTTGATATTGGGACCGCTAAATTTGATCGGTGTGTAATCACTCAAGAAATCACTTAAGTCTTAATACAATCACTTGGAGAATATCAGTGAGGTTCGAACACTCGCTCGAGAGATAGTAAACGTTTTTGAGATGGAGTTCCGTTGGGAAAACGATATATATGCGAAGATATATATGCGAAACACATTTCACAAGAATTTCATTTAGTGTTCAAAAAACGCAATACCTTCTTTGGAATAACCCATAATTTTGCTTGGAATTTTCGAAACAAATTCAAAAATAATTTCGAGCCAAATGATTGATGATTTTTTTGTAAATTTATCGAAAAATGCTCATTTTTGAAAAACGAAAAATATTTTTTTTCCAAATGTTTTTGTAGGTCAATTTTAATACAGAATTTAAAAGTGCTCCGAAAAGAATAAACCTGAGCTGGTCGATTTCTGCCGTTCCTTCTTTACTGTATGAGAAAAACAAAGCGTTTTGTCAAACCCTGTGTATATAATATATATAATATATAATAATATTAGAGTGGTCGCGGTCGGGTCAGGACCGATTTTGAAAGTCCCCTAAGACCCCAAATGATCAATGGGATCGATAAATAAGTAAATGAGGAGAAAAAAAATCTCGTTACAGTTTTTCCAAAAATGGTCCCAAAAACGATTGTTTAATTTTTTTTGTTCAATCTGAGTTTTTATAAACAAATTGCGATGAAAATTTATTTTATTTTTATATTGTACTGCAGAGTGTAGTTTCAATACCCAACAAAAAAAGTTCTCCACTAGACCAGGCCTAAAAAAATTATGATTTTTTTTGTGAGTCGACTCTCATAACTTATGAGTAGGGACCGTCAGCGAGGAACTCGATTGGTTAAAAAGTTTCTTAAATTCAACAAAAATTTGTTTTCGTAAGTTAATTTGTATCAAGAGAAGACGAAAATGACCTTTAAAAATTTCAAATGATCACAGTGTTCGCTAGAGGAGCAAAATTTCAAAATTGAGCATTCTTTAGAATTGCACTATTTCAACCAAAATTTTCTTTCTAGCGTTGATCGATATAAGAGTAGATGAAATGACAAATTCAAAAAATGACCACAGGTGTTGTTAAAGGGCCAAATTTTTGAGCTTTTTTCGGAATAACATCATTTTCCCAAAAATTTTGTTTCTATAGTAAATCGAAATCAGGAAACACGAAAATGACCTATAATAATAAAACAAAATTGCCACAGGTATTAAAGAAGCAAAATTACAAAAATTTGGGTATTTTTTTAGAATAAAGTCATTTTTACTAAAAGTTTGTTTCTAGGTTAATCGATATCAGGGACCATGAAAATTACCTTGAAAATTTTAAAAATGACTACAAGTGTCACTAGAGACCAAAAATAATCTTGAAAAAATGTATGTCTAAGCGCTGGCAATTGCAGAGAATAAATAGACAAAATACGTTCAGCATCAGATCCAGCGTAGGCCTCCGAGCAGAAAATAAGCTACCTATAAAAGGTCCTGTGAACCTGAAACTTAAGTACATATGGTAGTTTTTACGCTGGAAATTTTGTCAAAAATAATATTTTTTGTTGCAATCACTTGGTGACGCTGTTTGAGTGGTTCAAAAATCATCTCCGTGAAATTTCCTACAAAATGCCTTCCTCGATTTCTTCTGATTTTTAGCCCTTCCCAGAAATGCTCTAGACCGCGGCCACTCTAAATAATATACAGTATATTACAAAGTGTTTCAATTTAGATTCGCAGAATCTAAAGTAAAAGCATTGAAAATATGGATTTACATTTATTGAATTAATCACTTATTTTCTGGAAAGTAATACAGAGATCTAGTGGTCAGAAAGTATGTTTCAAAGTTTGCATTTATAGCCTTGTGTTTGTATTTTTCAAAAAAATTCAAGTTTGAAGTGCTAGCAGTAACATCGCGTCATCATAAGAACAAAATACAATCTTTTAATTAAATTAACCACTTTTATTTGTGTACACAAAAATTTTGTATGGAAACTTTCACAAATAAAAGTGGTATTTAATGAAAAAGGGTTTTTGAGCTCAAACATACACAGCCGAGTTAGGGTGTTACGTAAATTTATATACACTATAGGATATGCATAGGCAGATAGGAGCGACTGTATTTAGCTCGGCTGAATGGGAATTATTTATCCGAAAATATTTTTTTTATATCAAAAGTTTCGAAATTTATAGCTGGGTATGATAACTTTAAGTTGAACTTGGTTAACTATTTGTTTCCCCAGAGAAATTCCGACGATCCATTGTACAACCAACGCTTTAAAAATCGTAGAGCCTTACTTAGCTGTATATCATTTTTAGCTTTCCCAAATTGGTCTTTGTTTAATCATTTTTAATAAACGAGTTACTCAATAGCCTTTCCCAACGGAACTCCATCTGAAAAACGTTTACTATCTCTATAGCGCGTGTTCGAATCCCACTGATGTTGTCTTAGTGATTGTCTTCAGACTAGAGTGATTGCTTGAGTGATTACACACCGATCAAATTTAGTGGTCCTAATATCAAGCTTCCTTGCCTATAATCATACTCAAGGCAATCACTTAGACAATATCGGTGAGATTCGAACACGCGCTATAGAGACAGTGAACGTTTTTGAGATGGAGTTCCGTTGGGAAAAGGATATAGTTACGATTGATTTCAAATTTGTAATCAAAAAAGTTGTCTTATTAGTCTAAAAGATTTTTTGAAGTGAAATCAAATTCGTACATTAACCCCAATTAAATTTGGACCTTTTTAAAAATGAGGTTAATTTCAATTGCGATTTTTTTATATGGCATATAGATTCAAGGCATTATAAAAAAGTGCTGAGTTTTGATTCGAAAAAACTTTCCGTGAACCAAATTACCGCCGAGTTTTCTTCTGGAACAAATTATTGAAACAAATTGGCCGGTCAATGACGTTCGCTGTGCAAAAAATTCTCAAAAGTGCAATTATTTTACAAAGATTTTTGCTCTCGAACAAAAACGACGATTTTCAAAAAAAACTCATTTTTTTTTATTTAAAATTTGAATTTTTCGATGTTTGACAAAGTTTATTTTTTCAGAATTTTTTCAAAACTTTTGTTGATTATTCAAACAAAATATGTTTTTCATCAAAGATACAAACTGAAGAGAATAAAACTTAAACACACTTTTACTAACCATTTATGGAAACCCACTTTCGTGAAAAAAATGGTTTCCATAAATGATAATTCCTTGTTTATCAAAAATGGTTTCTATAAATGGTAATGGGTTTCTATTAAATGGTTATGGGTTTCCATTAAATGGTTATGGGTTTCCATTAAATGGTTATGGGTTTCCATTAAATGGTAATGAGTTTCCTTTATCGGGGATATCAATAAATGGTTAGTCAGTGTACAAAATTGTTTTTGAATCATCAAAATATAAATTTGTTGAAAAAAATCTGGAAAAATGAAATTCGCCAAAAAGTTGAAAATCTTCAAATACAAAAAATATCATTTTTATAATTTTCGATGAAGAGTGCGTTTAGTAAAAATTGTTTAATGAATACTATTATAAAAAGTACTGTCCCGTAAAAAAACCTTACTGTACCATAAAATATACCAATTGTAATATCGCGTCTTTTTATGGTGTAGTAAAGTACTTAACTTGGGAAAGTACTTTCAATATAAATAAGTAGCCTGCTAAAACGCACTCTAATTTTTCATCCAAGAATACGTGACGGAAAAACCGTTAAATTTTTTTGATGAAGCCGGATCGCCGTATAATTTATTTTTGGTGAATATTTAGCATGTACAAAAATTTAAATTTTCAAAGTGCATTAGAAACACAAAAAATATGACTTTATCTTGCAACACTGAAATTATCACCGCCGCTCGAAGTTTACTTGATATTGAAACCAAATAGGCCCTTTAACTATCTTCAAATCGGCTGAAATTATGGCTGTGAGCTGTTTATCAAAAATAAAAGAACAAATGACAATTATTAGGCTCAACCGGCTCCCACGAAATATGCCTAATAATTGAGTTATGAAAATTTTGAAAAATGGACCTCTCACACTTTCATATTGCCCTCTGTGATATATTTGGTCGCTCAAAAACACGGGGGCTAAGAAAACGACGCTTCATTTCAAAACGAGTCATCCGATTAAGTTCTTAGATAGCTCAAACTGAGCACAATTATCTAATTAATATAAACATTTAAAATTATTTTCAATAGGACCAATGATTTTTTTCTTAGATTTCTGAAATTGTTTAATTATTACTTTTTGTTGAAAAATAGAAACAAAGGTCTGAGAAAAAATAGAAACAATGGTCTGATTTGTACCAATTTTTATTTTGTGTTATTCACTTGATATTTGTGCACAGTTTGAGCTATCTAAGAACCTAATCGGATGACCCGTTTCCAAATAACGCGTGGTTTTCGCACACCTCGTGTTTTTGAGGGACCAAATATGTCACAGAGGGCAATAAAGGGATATTTTGTTCTCTTTCTTTTAGTCCTGCATAAGATAATTTTAACAATTTAAATTATATGAGGTCCTCTGGAGATCGAGCTCTTTGAAAAATTATCAAGTAACATAAAAACTGGAAAGTCCCCGCAAAATTCTGACGATTTTTTTTATTTTAATTTCGCTTTACGATTTTTTGAAGCCAACTTTTTCGATGAAGCAGACATTTTCGGCAAATTTTTCTGGATGAAAGGAACCTTCCTGAAAATGCCGTCACATCCTGGAATCGCTAAATTTTTTCCACAAGATGTTGAGGAGATACAGCGACCTGGTCCTCTAGCAGCAAGCGGAAATTCTTCTTGAAGTTTAATAGGTCTTGGCTTAATCCAAAGTTTTTGACAATTATAACACCCACATTCGCCCTTATGAGCATTTTCAGGAAAAATTAAGGAAAATTTAGAACAATCAGAAATTTCTTCTGGATTCCAATTTGACGACGGAGCTTTTTCGGGGTCTCATAATTTACTTTCCCAAAATATTTTTAGTCTTTGTGTTTTAAAACACAGCGGTGCAGGTGAGGGTTAACTTACTCCCAGTCTTGTATTTTGATGGTTTTCAGGAGTAGACATAATTTGCAAATTCGCCGATATTGACACCTTTCCCCCAAAATTTGCCTTGGTTAAAAGCAGGCTTCCAAAAGGGATGGCTTTAATCCCCTTTTTTATCCCTTTTCAATTTCTTTCAAGTCAAATTTATTTGTTTTAAAGTTCAAATTTCCCCCGGTCCAAACCCTGATTATGTTACAAGAGTCTTGTAACAAGACTGTATGTGAAAAAATATGAGATATATAATTTGTTCGATAGTAAAAATGACAGCATTTGAAATGCATTTTTAAAAAAATATACATATTTAATTTAGTTGGTACTAAGTGATGGCACATAAAAAATGCTCGTTATCGCATCATTTTGTAGTGGCCTTTTTTGATAATTTTAATTAAAATTATATAACAAAACCATAAAAGTGAAAAAATATAACTTGTGAAAATGACAAAATTTCCAAAGCGTTTGCGAAATTATCTATATTTAATTAAGTTGGTACTTAGTGGTCCATTAAAAACGTTATTTATTGTACCATTTTGTAACAATATTTCTTGTTCAACTATCAAAATGACAAATTTCAAATTCTTAAATTAATTGTATTTAATTGGTACTTAGTGACACTTTATTATCATTATTTATGATTTTCTCTTTATAATTTTCAATTTATTTTATTTGAACCAGACTTGTTAAAGAACCATAAAAAATAATATAGATAACCTGGACAACCATACAATTTGGGTGGTTTTAGGTGGTCTCCCCCTAACGTGGGCGAAGCCCACATCGAACACACCTAGGGGGGTTTGGGGGGTTTCCCCCCCATATAATCGTGNTGATAAATTTTTTTTGACCGTACGTGTATTAAAAACTTTGTATTTTCGACATCTAGTCAAACAGTCTTGTCAGAATAAGACGCTGAATTCACCGGGCAATATATAGCGCGCTTCGCTTTTTCTGTCTGCGAAGCCCACATATAACACACTTAGGGGGGTTTGGGGGGTTTCCCCTCCCATATAATCGTGCCCCAAACAACCATACAATTTGGGGGGTTTTAGGGGTCTCCCCCTAACGTGGGCGAAGCCCACATATAACACACTTAGGGGGGTTTGGGGGGTTTCCCCCCCATATAATCGTGCCCCAAACAACCATACAATTTTGGGGGTTTGGGGGGTTTCCCCCCCATATAATCGTGCCCCAAACAACCAGTCTAATATATAAGATTGATAGATTTTTTTGACCGTACGTGTATTAAAAACTTTGTATTTTCGACATCTAGTCAAACTGTCTTGTCATAATAAGACGCTGAATTCACCGGGCGATATATATAGCGCGCTTCGCTTTTTCTGTCTGCGTTTGCTGCCAGAGCAAAAAGTCATTTCGTT
>SCLH01002078.1:12386-41918 GCA_004367855.1 Oikopleura vanhoeffeni
TTTTGAAACATGGACCTCCTCACACTTTCATATTGCCCTCTGTGAATAAATTTGGTCGCTCAAAAACACGGGGGCTAGGAGAAAACGACGTTTATTTCAAAACGAGTCATCGCGATTAAAGTTTCTCAATAGCCTGAAACTGAGCACAATTATCTAAATAATATAAAATTTAAATATTTTCAATAGGACCAATTGATTTTTTTCTTATATTTCTGAAATTGTTAATTATTACTTTTTGTTGAAAAATAGAAAACAAAGGTCTGGAGAAAAAATAAAACAATGGTCTGATTTGTACCAATTTTATTTGTGATCATTCACTAGATAATTTTTGCAACAGTTTGAGCTATCTAAAACCTAAGCGGATGACCCGTTCCAAATAACGGTGGTTTCCGCACACCTCGTGTTTTGAGGGACGCAAATATTCACAGAGGTGCAATAAAGGGATATTTTTTTGTTTTTTCTTTTAGTTCCTCATAAGATATTAACATATTAAAATTATTAAGAGGTCCTCTGGAGATCGAAGCTCTTAAAAATTTCAAGTAACATAAAAGAACGTGGAAAAGTCCCCGCAAAATATTCTGACGATTTTTTTTATTTAATTTCCTTTAAACGATTTTTGTGAAGCCAACTTGTTTCGATGGAAAGCATGACAGTTTAGGGCCCAATTTTTTCTGGAAATAAAGGAACCTTCTACCTGAATGCCGTCAAATCTGGCATCGCAAATTTTTCAAAGAATGTTGAGGAGATACAGCCGACCTGGTCCTCTAGCAGCAAGCGTATTCTTCTTTGAAGTTTAATAGGTCTGTGGCTTAACCAAAGTTTTTGACAATTATAAGCACCGCACATTCGCACTAAAATGAGCATTTTCAGGAGAAAACATTAAGAAATTTAGAACAATCAAAATTTTTGATTCTGGATTCCGCAATTGGACGACCGAGCTTTTGGCGGTCTCATAATTTACTTTCGCCAAAACTATTTTTTATCTTTGTGTGTTTAAAAGCACAAGCGTGGCAGTGAGGGGTTTTACTTAATCCCAGTCTTTATTTTTGAGGTTTTCAGAGAAACATAAATTTGCAAATTCGCCAATATTGGACACCTTCCCCCAAAAATTGTGCCTTGGTTAAAGCAGGCTCCAAAAGGGATGCCGCTTTAATCCCCTTTTTTATCCCTTTCAATTTCTATTCAAGTTCAAATTTATTTGTTTTAAGAGTTTCAAATTTTCCTCCGGTCCAAACCCTGATTTTGTTTACAAGACTGTATGTGAAAAAATAGTGAAGTATATAAATTTGTTCGATAGTAAAAATGACAGCATTTTTGAAATGCAGTTTTTAAAACAAATATACATATACATATTTAATTTTAGTCGGACTAGTGATGGACATAAAAAAAGCTCGTTTTATCGCAACATTTTTAGTGCCCTTTTTTGATAATTTTAATCAAATATTATTAGACAAAACCAATCAAAGTTGAAAAATATATAACTTTGTGAAAATACAAGAAATTCCAAAGCGTTGCGAAATTATCTATTTTAATTAAGTGTTTAAGGGTGGTCCATTATTAAAACGTTATTTATGACCATTTTGTTAACAAATTTCTTGTTCTATCTACTCCAAAATGACAAATTTCAAATTCTTAAATTAATTGTATTTTAAATGGGTACTAGTGACACTTTATTATCATATTATGACTTTTCTCTTATAATTTTCAATTTATCTATTTAAACCAGACTTGTTTAAAGAACATAAAAAATAATTATAGATAAACGCCTGGAACAACATAACAATTGGGGGTTTTAGGGGTTCTCCCCCTAACGTGGGCGAAGCCCCACATAGTACACACTGTAGGGGGTTGGGGTTTCGCCCCATTAATCGTGTCCTAAACATCCTATACATTTGGAGGGTTCTTTAGTGGGTCTCCCCTAACGGGGTGGCGAAGCCACATTAGAACACACTTAGGGGTGGTTTGGGGTTCCCCCATTATAAGTCGTGTCCTAAACATCCATACATTTGGGGGTTTTAGTGGTCTCTACCCTAACCGTGGAACGAAGCCCACATAGAAACAGCACTTAGGGGGTTTCGGGGGTTTTCCCCCCATATAATACGTGTCCTAAACATCCATACAATTGGGGGGTTTAGATGTCTATTAAAAACCGTAGTATTTAATTTACCTTTTGTAACAATATTCTCTTGTCCAACTAATCAAACTGAGAAATTTCAAATTTTTAAATTAATTGGTATTTATGGTACTTATGACACTTTATTTCATGTATTTATGATTTTTCTTGTATAATTTGATTTTATCGTATTATTGAACCAGACTTGTTAAAGAACCATAAAAAAAAAATAATATGAGAATAACCTGGGACAACCATACAATTTAGAGGGAGGGAAAGGGGGACGTCCCCTTTCCCTATTTCTCCCTTCTCTTTTGTGAAGCCTGGTTTTGGAGCTCCCCCACTGAGACGTAGACAACCTCGACACACCTAAAGCGGGGTTCGGGGGGTACTTCAACCCACTTATTAATAAACCTCCTCTAAATAACCAACACTCCTAAACAACCATACACTTTGGAGGCTTTTCAAAATGACAAATTTCAAACTTTTAAATTAATTTTTATTTTATTGGTACTTAGTGATAGTTTATTATTATTATTATTTATTATTATAATTATTATTCTTTATTTTTATAAATGATCCTCTCTTCATCATTTTCAATTTATCTTCTTTGAACAAGACTTGTTTTAGAACCATACAAAATATTAAATTTGGTTTTTGCTGTATTTAAAAAGGTTTTTACAACGTTTCGAATCAATTATTCATCTTCAGGTGTTGAGTAAGAAACAGAAATATTTTTTAAGATCGAAAAGTTGACACAAATAAGAAACAAAAATTGCCAAATTAACAGCCCGTTTTCAAGTGATTGGTTAAATTATTTCTATAACTTGACAACTAGAAACAAAGTTTGAAATTTGTGTGATTAACTTGTTTGTGGGGTCAGTTCATAAGAGTGTGATAGTTCAAAACATTTCGTCGAAAACATTTACAAATTAGATTCCTAGAATGTGAAGGCGCTCGTGAATAAAAAATCTCTGAAGTTAAGGGGTCCAGTTACGTTTTGTAAGTATAGTTGTCTGGAATCATTCGACATTCTAGAAAGAATGCAGTTATGTGTACCACTAAGATTTATGCCTGAAAAACATCGAGATTCATTGCAAGTTCGGTGTTCTTATATTCGCGCGGTTATATAAGGTGTGATCACCTATAATTGACGGGCAAACATATTCAATACTTGTAAAATATTATAATACTGTGTGAAAAATATTCAGTTTTGGTTTTAAAGCGGATTTACAACCTGCAATATTTACTATAGTGGTTAAAACACTAATGTGTAAGTTTATAAAAGGAGTAAACATTTTTAATATTTTTAATATGGAAGACGCTGTTTGCGAGCATCTGAAACAAGAGAAAGGTAATGAAAAATTGTAATGGTCTAAAGCTGGATTATCGGAATCCTTTTGTCGCTTTTGTCACCATCAGATGGTCGGAAATGTTAACCTTTTAATTTTGACACTTTTTGGTCAATAAGTTTAGGTTGAAATCTATTCTTTAAGAAAATATTTTTTGTGTCTTGAATTGCGGTATCGAGGGCTACACTGAAGCGAATATTTTTCTCTCAGAAAATCATGTTCTAGACAAATATTATGGGCGTTATTGCTTTTGACTCTATCGCTATTTTTGTAAATAATAACTCGGTTAATAACTACAAAAATTATCATTCAAAATTAATTCTTCTAATCTTTCTCTGGGACAATAATTGCCCGTTTTGTTCTAGAAAGAAGTAAAGGACAGTTTTTAGTCGCTTCTTTTGTATTTAAAGTTTCTGGTAACTTACTGAAAAACTTTTTTATGGTTTTAGGTGTAAAATATTTTCTCACGAACTAAACATTTTTCACTGTTTGCACGAAAAAATTTCGAAAAACTTGAGACGCATCGAAGAGCCCGACCTTGTTGAGGGACGACAATGTTCAGGGTTCCCATTCTCGGCCACATTTGAGTTTTTTGACCTTGTTGTGATAACCATAATTCTGGTGTGCATTCTTTACCGTTAACATTGCAGAAAAATGTATCAATAATCCCGATAGTGAATGGCGGAACAATTTCTTGCAGTCTTTTATAAATTTCAGTGATTTTATCAATCAGTTCTTGTAAATCATCGATAGGTTCTTATTTTGAGGATGACAATTTAATAGGAATTATTTTTGCTCGACAATTTTTTTTTCCTAAAAACATATTTCAAACGAGTAAGCGTTCGAAATGATGTCATAATTTCAACACATTTTTAATTTTTTAGACGATTTGAAATAAGGAATTTCAAAAATAAAAAATCGGTTTTAATGTGTTTAAGCTTTCTTGAAGAGAATTTTTTCTGGTAATTTTAAGACGCAGGATTTTTTTCGTTTAAGAAAAATTTTCAAAAAAAACAATTTTTCAGTCAAATTTTCTAGAGTAAAATTTCATAAAGAGTGACCTAATAGGATCAAACAAAATTCTCAAAATAATAATTTGATAAATGACGGCATTCGCGACACAATAAAAGTTATTTTTGATAAAAACGTCAAATTATCGAAAAATTTACGCCTACACTTTCTGTCAAAAAATTATTTTTTTTAATCCTGGGCCCATGGTTGCATGAATATTCGCCATCAGTTGTTCGTAATTTAAATTGTATTCTGCTTTGATAAGTTCATGATATTTTGCATTTTTTCCAAAGATTGTCAATTTGTTTAAACCTAATTATTGATTGTTACTGTGTTTTGCGTCTATAAAACAACTGAGATGTTTTATATCGTCCTTAGATGTTGGTGTCATAAATTGTACTTTATTTTCAAAATGTTAAAAAATTGGAAATTTATTAAGTCATTTATCGATTAAAAATTTGTATGAAAAATGAAGACCTGAAATTTGCTCTAAAAACCCTTAATACAATTTATTAAAAATTGTTCAAAAAAAATATATTCTTATTATTATCGTTTATTTGCAATCTAAGGGTACAGATGAGCTGCAATTACAAACCATAATATTCTTGTAATACAGTATTTTATCGTTAATTTTTTAAAATAAATAAGTATATATGTTACAGTTTTACAGTGAAGTCAATTTTTATCAAATCGTAGATTTTGAATTTTATACAATAATCAGTGTACAGTACACTGTGTACTTATGGCTCCAGGATTTTCAAAAAGTTTCTAATCCATTTTTATTTGATCTTCACCATAAATTTTTAGAAAAAAGTTTTATTAGCTTTTCCGATTTATACCGTCCTTATTAATTATTATTTTTATATTATACCTGCAAGATGTTGTAAATTTTCGATTTCTTTTTTATAATTTTTTTCATTGAATACATAATCTGACTCCGATGACTCATCATTAAATAAAGTTATTTTGGTAGAATTACAAGCTCCAAATAGTTTTTCCAAAAAGTCCTCTGGAATAACAGCTGTGAAATTTCCAACCCCTTTTTTATTCAAGCGAGCATTAAAAACATGAGTTACAGTAATAAATTCTTAAAATTGTTTCCAAATAATCTGACCATATTTATATTTTTTAACGTTTCTTTTTAAATCTAATAACATTTTCAAAGATATAAATTTAAAGGTTAAATTTTCACAAATAACTCAATCAGATTCTCAAAATTTGGTAAAATTAGTTAAAATTATAAATTATTTATATTTAGTTTGTTAAGAAATAAGTGACCTTGGTTCAATTTCAGAATGATTTTGGTTCATAATGTAAATAAGCTTTCACGTCAAATGTATTGATATTGCGTGTGTTCTAAAAAGTTCATTTTTGAAGATTTTTTTGACCTGAGAAATTAAGTAAGCAATAACGTTTACGCTATTTTAACCACCAACATTTTTGGCTATCAGTTTGAATTATTTTTAAAATTGACTTACAATTTTAACTGAATAAACTTTTTTAACTTCAATTTTTGACAATTTTTCTTCCTTTGAAATTTTGAGGTCAAATATCAATGATCGAACTCGTAAAAAATCCAAAAAAATCCTTTGCATTTTTTCTCTTAATTTCCGAGAAAACAAATTGACACTGCCAACTTCAAATTAAATGAAAGCTGCAGTCTTTTTTTCAAACCATATCGTTTTCGGAACGGAACTCCACCCCAAAAACGCTTACTATCTCTACAGCGCGTGTTCGAATCCCACTAATGTTGTCTTAGTGATTATATTGAATATGATTATAGGCAAGGGTCTTGATAATAGAACCGCTGAATTTTATTGGTGTGTAATCACGCGGCGGCGGATCCTGGAGCAACGTGTTGGCCGTAGTAAGCGTTTTTGAGATGGAGTTCCGTTCCGAAAAGGATATCGATTTTTTTTTTCTTTTTTTTAAATGACAACTTTTGAAATAGTTTCAAATTTCGAGTCTAAAATTTCCGAAAAGTATTATTTTCACTTATGCTTGAAACAAACACCTTTTTCGTCATATCTGTTCATTTTTCGAGCTTACGCTTTTTCATACCAAAATATCTAAAACGTAGATTTAATTGGTCAAAGTTGTGAAATCTGGAAAAAACATTTCGTCAAAATTCACCACGGGATAACTTTATTCCATTTTTTAAATTCGTAATAAAATGAAACAATGCCTGCTTGGTTAGGGTGACAATATAGTCCACAATAGTATTCAAGTTGAGATCTCACACAAGCCGGGCATCCGTCAAATAGCGAAATACTTGTACTATTTCCGTCAAACATTGTTTCCAGTTTTTCCTCTAAATCTACCATAAGTGGCAAATCACAACAAACTTCGCCGTGATTTTTCGAAAAATTTGGGCAAACATTTTCAAGAATTTCTTTCAAATCATCAGTATTGGGCGTTGTTGATGTTCCGTCTGGGTAGTAACAAGGAGCATTATTTCGCAGCGCTTTTTAAATATCAAAAAAATGTTTCAAATAGACAAAACATGTTAAAAGTAGAATAATAGACTCAAAAACATCGCAAATTCGAATTAATTTTGAATAGAAGATGGAGGAATTTGATTGGTCGATTAATACAAAGTTTTGTTTTTAAGTCTTTTAAGTTTTTACCATAAAATTGATTTTTGAAAATTTTTTCGAGTTTTTTCGAAATTTTCAAATTACCAAATCCCCGTCAAAATCAATATGAAAAAAAAAAAAATATTNNTTAATATTTTCTTGATCAGTTGAACTAAATAAATCTCTGTTTATCAATTATTTGTATTATATTCTCTATAAGTTTTTTTCTATAAGCAATTTTTACAGTGGTAACATAAAGCACTTATATATGTTACTACTGAAGAAATTGCTTATGGAAAATTACTTATTATTACTTTAAGATGAAAGATGGTACATCATTACTTAATAATACTCGAGCTAACTTAGGGGGGCTTTGAGGGTCTCCCTCCACATTGGCGTGCAAACACATAATTTACTTATATGTTATTACTGAAAAAATTGCTTATGGAAAATAACGTATTATTCCTAAAATTCTAAGTTGAAAGATGTTAGATTATTACTTCATAATTTTTGTTTATTCACATTATGACTACCGGCCGATTTCTTACTTGCCGATTTAACAAAAAACAGAAAAAAATATACTGGTAGAGTCATCATTTTTGTAGGAGTTTGGCTGGACTAAGTCTTTGGAGTTAAATATTTTTCGGAGTGAATCATGTGGAAAATGACGAGCCAATCAGCACCCTCGATTATGTTTTATGAAAAATTGTTCGAATTAAAAATAATCCAATTTAATTGCTACTTGAGAAGACCACCATAATATTTTGCATTCATAGTAAAAAGGAATTCACACAAGGGAAACAAATATTTTAATTAAATTGCCGTGACATTAATATCAATGAATTGACAATTGGGTCTGAAAGTTCAATATCATCAGAAAACTTCGATAAACATTTTCAAGTTATACACCATCGTTAAAATTTTTTGATAATATTACGTTCTCATGCAAGTAAAATGTCGTGTTTTCAGTGCTTCTGAAAATTTTTGAGATTATTTTCCTTTTGTTTTAGTTTTCCGGAATTTTCTGAGAAATATTTTAAATAAATATTGTTGATACTGTTCCTTGAAAAACAATATCTCCACCATCTGATAACTGATTATTTTTTCCACATCCATTATTGCTGTCAAATTTCATCATGCATTTTCCATTAATTCCGGTGAAATATTCGGCCATTTCCATCTGTGCTGACACAGAGTACCCCCATATCAGCAGCAGACTTTTTTTAAAAAACTTCATTCTCTGAAATGTCTACCAGACAAAAAATAGATTTTCACGTATTTTTTATCTAAAAATAGCTTTAAATCTGAGGCAATTTATGGATCTGTCACAAAAATATGTATAGTAGTTGATTACGTCGTATTTACATAAATTATTGGTTTTGCTGTAAACAACACTTGCTCTCAGCACCACTTTACAATCCGGCGCAAACATTTAATTTTGGGCCTGCGACATCCAAAAAACTCCCTTTATTTGCTTATCGGATAAAATTTAGATCAAACTTGAGCTTGAAAATCGGAATCAGGCTGTTATAACTCAATTAAAAAAATAATTAAAAAATTTTCTTTGATTACCGTCGTTATCATAAAAAAGCGAAAAAATTAAGTTCATCATGACAAAAATTCAAGTGAGTGCTGGAAATAAGGGTTTTTGAAATTCTTACTCTGACCACGAAAGGGCCGAAAAAAAATTATTTTGCTCGGAATGGTTTTTTCGGTGTCGATCAACCCCAGATCAAAAAACTGTTTTATTGACGGTTTTATTAAAGTATTTTTATTAACTTACCTTGAAAAGGTGACTAACGTAAAAAACCGAGGTCAAATTATCCAAAAATATTTTTTGATTTTAAAATCGTATAAAATTTGAATCATACGAAAAAATTCGGAAAAAGGCATTGTATTTGTTTTTCAAATTCTTAAAAAAAAATGACGCACAGAGTAATCTTCTATAGACTCAAGTTTTTTCATTTTAATATTATATTAATATTAAATCATAATCGTATTAATAAAAAATTAATATCAAATAAATCTAATAATTTATTATATTAATAATGAACCATTTTAAACCAATTCCAAATAAATACAACCACAAACTGCGTATATAAATTTCAATGTATGTGTTCTTATGCTTATATTAACCATTCAAAAATAATATTAAAAATAAGAGCACAAGAACATAATCAACCCAGTAAATCATAAGGAGTTTTAGAACATATTTAAAATTGTGAAACAAACACAAAATTGAAAAAAAAACAGTTTCTCAATGAATTCAAAAATATTCCCTTACCGTTGAAATTGACAGAACTTCATAAAGAAAATGAATTTTACAAATCGTATTACTCTATTTTACAAAAAAAAATCGGAATGGTTATGAATCATAACTTATGATCGTCTTCGGTCTGAAGCATTCTATATTCGTATGTTTCGACCGTAATTAAACATCCAAGTCAAAACCCAAAAGTATTTTAAACTTCTTTGAAATTCGGGCTTCTAAATTTTTTTTATTTTGCAATATGCCCAGTTTCTCAAAAAAATTTATTTTCAAAAAATTTTGGATTATTGTTGAACATGACTTTATATATTTTTTAATAAAAAAAACTAATTATGTTTTATTTTGCTTGATAATGAATAAACGAAAACGTTCGCACTTTTGAAAAATGAATAAATATAATAATGATAAAATATTTAAATTATAAAGCTTATAATATCAATGATAATATCAGATTAGTACCCTGTCATTATTATTTTTTATCATTGTGATTTTTATATAATATTGATGTGATATTATATAAATTTCATTCGAATATTTTATTTTTATTATTATTTTGATTGAATATCAATATTATTCAGAAAGGCGATATCGCTGGCCCGATATCGCCGAGTTTGCCGAAAAAATCTACTTACTTTCAAGATTTTTAGCTCAAATACTTCCAGTGCCAATATCGCCAAATGTACCAATATCACCGAAAATCATCAACATCGCCGAATTTTTATGAGATTTATATTACAAATTACTTCGTTGGCGTCATGAATGACGTCATTTTCCCAATTTTATTTTCCAAATCAACTCTTTTCAACTCTTATTTGATTTCGTTTCGTCGCCTACTCGTTTTTTATTTTTTGTTCAAGAATTTTTATTTCTGCCTTCACATCGCCGAAAATGCCCAATATCGGCAAATTTAATTTCTTTTTGTAATATTGCGCCTCCCTGTCATAATTATATCCGATTTACATCACATTAATAGAAAATCATTATATTATCATAAAAACCTCATTTAAAATATCTCAAAACCTTTATAGGGATAGGTTCATTTTCGATCAATCAAAAATCTACTTTCATCATCAATTGACAATCAGGTGCAAATATTTAATTTTAGGATTGCGAGATCTAAAACTCCCTTTATTTGCTTATCAGATAAAAAATAAATCAAACAAAAATGTTTGGAAATAAGCGTAATATTTTTATTTCAATTCTTCTTAAGAATTACGTACAGGATTAGTTTTTACAGAGGAAAGTTTTTTACAGTTTTTCTGAATTTTCTTGAAAATATTATTTTGTATTATCAGACGTAGAGACATTGAAATTTCAGCATTTTTTGTGTTTTCATGCCGGTTGAGTTTGAAACTCTGCCCTTATTGAACATACTTGGGGGGTTTGGGGGTTCTCCTCCAATTTGTGGGGGTGTGGGGGGTATCCCTCCATTGTGGGCGCAGCCCACATATAACACACTTTAGGGGGTTTGGGGGGTTTTCCCCCCATAAAGACGTGCCCACATATAATATAACCTCCTTAAACTGCAAGATCCAAAACTCCTTTTAATTGCTTATCGGATAAATCAAACAAAAACGTTTGGACATAAGCGTCATATTTTTATATCAATTCTTCTTAAGAATTACGTACAGGATTAGTTTTTACAGAGGAAAGTTTTTATGAGTTTTCTTGAAAATATTATTTTGTATTATCAGACGTAGAGACATTGAAATTTCAGCATTTTTTGTGTTTTCTAGCCGGTTTAGTTTGGAACTCTGCCCTTGTTGAACACACTTAGGGGGGTTTGGGGGGTTCCCCCCCCCATATAGACGTGCCCACATATAATATAACCTCCTTAAACTGCAAGATCCGAAATTCCCTTTATTTGTTTATCGGATAAATCAAACAAAAACGTTTGGAAATAAGCGTCATATTTTTATTTCAATTCTTTTTAAGAATAACGTACAGGATTAGTTTTTACAGAAGGAAGTTTTTTACAGTTTTTCTGAGTTTTCTTGAAAATATTATTTTGTATTACCAGACGTAAAGACATTGAAATTTCAGCATTTTTTTGTGTTTTCATGCCGGTTTAGTTTGNAAGAGATTCTCCTACTTCACCCCCCTCACATAATCCCCGCCCACCCCACTTCAACCAACTTCCAAATCATACCCTACTAACACAAACTGCGTATATCGAAATCTCAATGTATGTGTTCTTATCTAAATATCTAACCAATTCAAAAATAAATTAAGTATAAAAAGATAAGGAGCACAAGAACATAATCAACACCCAGTAAATCATCAGAAGTTTTAGAACATCAATTTTAAAGCTGTGAAACAAACACCAAAATTGAAAAAAACCAGTTTTCTCAATGAACTTCACAAAATATTCCTTTACTCGTTGAACATCTGACCAGACAACTTCATAAAGACCAAATCGAATTTTACAAATCGTATTAACTCGTGATTTTCAAAAAAAATCGAGTAATCGGGTTATGAATCCATAACTTACTATTCTCTTCAGTCTGAGAGCATTCCTATAATTCGTAATGTTTCTGACGTAAATTAAACATCCAAGTCAAAACCCAAAGTATTTTTAAACTTCTTTGAATTCGGGCTATCTAAATATTTTTTTATTTTGCAAATATCGCCCAGTTCCTCAAAAAAATATTTTCAAAAATTTGTGATTATTGTTGAAAGCGATGGACTTTAATAATAGTTTTTCTAATAAAAAAATCTAATTTGCTTTATTTTGCCTTGATAATGAAATAAACGAAAACGTTCGCAACTTTTGAAAAAATAATATAAATTAATATAATAATATAAATATTTAAATTAATGAAAGCCTGATAATATCATATGATAATACCAGATTAGTACTCTGTCATTATCTATTCTTCTTTATCATTGTGATTTTTATAATAATTGATGTGAATATGATATAAATTTCATTCGAATATTTTTATTCGTTATTATTATTTTGATTGAATTCATATTATTAGAAAGGCGATATCGCCGAGTTTTGCCGGAAAAATAAGATCTACTCACTTTCAAGATTGTTAGCTCCTCAAATAACTTCCAGGTCCATATCGCCAAATCGTACCAATTACCGAAATCATCAACATCGCCCCCGCAAATATTCTTTACGTGACGATTTATATTACAAAACTCTATTCGTCATTGCCCCGTCAATGCATTGCACGTCATCCCAATTCCCAATTTTATTTCAGAATCAACAGTCTTTTTAACCTCTCCTATCGACTTTCTATTCCGGCTCGCCTGCACTCGTTTTATTTTTGTTCAAGGAATTTTATATCTCTGCCCTTCACATCGCAAAATGCCCAATATCGGAAATTTAAATTTTTTTTTTTGTAATATGCGTCTGCCCTGTCATGATATTATATCCCAATTTACATCACATTATGTAGAAATATTATATTCATATAAAAACATTATTTGTAAAATACTCTCAAAACCTTCAATAGGGATAGGTTGTCATTTTTCGATCAACTCAAAAATCTGCTTGTCATCATCAACTTGGACAATAGAGTGGCAAATATTTATTTAAGGATTGCGAGATCTAAAACTCCTTTATTTGCTTATCAGATAAAAAATAAATCCAACAAAAATGTTTGAAATAACGTCAACATTTTAAATTTCTGTCTTCTTAACCCCTTGTGAGCATATAAAAAAAAGTTTCCCCAAGGCACCAAGACCACATTGTGGCTCTACTTTGAAATGTTGTTCACAGCAAAGCTTAAGGCAAGTTTGGAATTTTACATTTTAATGCTGCATAAGAAAGTTGAAAGTCATATTTTTGAGCATTCGACAATTTATATTCCTAGAATTTTAATTTTGAGTCGCTAAGCAAACTAGGTGAGAAAAGCAAGGTGTACATATTCACGTGATAAACGGTACAACAGTTGTCCTCTAACAATTTGTACTCCTCTGTCGAAAACAATGCACAAGAATCTGGCCA
Source organism: Oikopleura vanhoeffeni (assembly GCA_004367855.1). Lineage (NCBI taxonomy): Eukaryota > Metazoa > Chordata > Appendicularia > Copelata > Oikopleuridae > Oikopleura > Oikopleura vanhoeffeni. The sequence goes on from SCLH01002078.1 coordinate 25,666, forward strand.
TCAACGGTCATAGTTCTTGGTCACAGCTTATGTTTAATATTCATAGATCAAAAGTATTTAATAAAATAGAGTTCAAAATATGCATTGAAAAAGTCATGTATTTTTGATGAAATGTTTATTCTTTCCTATAAAGCAGATGAATCGCATTTTTCATATATTTTTCCGAAGTAAATATGGTAATAAAGCAGCAACTGGTCGGACAATGCTTCTGCTTCAAGTAAATTCACTTTATAATAAGCCTTAATTTCTTCATGGGAATACTTGGAAGTTGAAAATTATAATATTTCAACTTCCTAAAAAGTTGCCCCACCTACCAATAAACTTTTTATTCAACTGCTGTATGCCAGCAGCAAAACCAACTTTCCCTAAAACTGGCTAATCATCATATTTGATCTTGGATGTCCATCGAAATAATTTTTACGGCAAGTCGGCACAGATATAGGCTAAACATCCGAACTAAATCAACTCCCGTAAAGCGGAACAAAACCTTCGAACGAAAAATTCAATATTTTCTTGAAAACCAAATCTAAATTCTTTATCAGAGTATTTGAAACACAAGATTCCTCGATCCATATTTTTGTCTTTTGTTTCGATGATTAGGTATCTGGAGCCCTACAATTGGTAGGCCTGTGCTCACTAAGGGTTAAAGAAAAAGTACGTGGCTTGGGTGTTTTACAGAGGGAGAAGTTTTTGACAGTTTTCTCAAGCTTTTCTTGAAACTATTATTTTGTATTAAATCAGAGTAGACATTGAAAATTACAGCATTGTTGGTGTTCTTCCTGCCGGTTTAGTTTGATAACTCTGTCCTATATTCGGTAACAGACTTGGGGGGTGTTGGGCGGTTTTCCTCCCTCAATTGTGGGGTGTTGGGGTATCCCCCTGTGGGCGCAGCCCACATATAGACACAACTTTAGGGGGTTTTCATCTCCCATGATAGACTGCCCACATATAATAATAACTTCTAAACTGCAAAATACTAAACTCCTTTATTTGCTTATCGGATAATCAAAAAAAACGTTGGAAATAAGCGTCAAATTTTTAAATTAAAATTTCTTAAGAATTACGTAACAGGATTAAGTTTTTACAGGGAAAAGTTTTTACAGTTTTCTGAGTTTTTTTCGTAAAATATATATTGTTTATCAGACGTAAAGAACATTATTGAAATTCAGCATTTTGTGTTTTCATCGCCGGTTAGTTGGAACCGCCCTGCATCCGAACATACTTGGGGGGTTTGGGGGTATTCCTCAATTTGGGGGGTATCCCATTGTGGGGCGGCAGCCACATATTGAACACACTTAGGGGGTTTGGGGTTTCCCCCTCCCCAACTAAACGTGCCCACATATATATATAACCTCCTTAAACTGCAAAGATCAAAATTCGCCTTTCTTTTCCTTATCGATAAATCAAACGAAACAGTTTGGGCAAAAGCGTCCATATTTTTTTATTTCAATTCTTCTTAAAATTACGTACCAGGGATTTAGTTTTTAATTACAGAGGAAAGTTTTTTAATACAGTTTTTGCGGAGTTTTCTGAAATAATATGTTTGTATATACAGACTAGAGACATTGGAAATTTTTTGTGTTTTTGTGTTTTCATGCCGGTTTAGTTTGGAACTTTGCTCTTTAAATATGTAAATATGAACTGATTATTAAATTTAATGTTCTAAATTTATCTTCTCAAAATTAAATATGGTGCCATCCCGGGTTTGATGGCGTTTGTTGATATAGTGCTTTATATTATTTCTTAAGTACATTTAAAAGAAATGAGTCAAAATTAGGAATTTTTAAAATTAGTTTAAATAAATTATAAAAATTTGTTGATATAAGGGTTAACCAAAATTCGGAAAATTATATTCTTTGGTTCTTTGAATCCGGAGTCCGCTGCTTTTTAAAGGTTGACTACCGACACATGACAAACATACAAAAACCAATTATAATCAATCTCCCAATATTTTTGTCAAAAATTGAAAAAAATTTCCGAATATTAAATTTGTTACTTTTCTCTCCGTGTCAGAGCCTCCAGCTCCTTGTCTCCTAGCCAATAATTTATCGAGAAATAAAATATAAGTTTTCACATTTCAAAAAATTAACTCTGAGCTAATATTGAAATTTCTAATTTTCAGTATTTTATTTGCTCTGAAAATAACAGCCTAAAAAATGGATTTATAATTCATTGTTAGGGTCAGTACCGGGCGTAAAATCGACTTTTAAACTAAGTAGTTTATTAACGATTTTCATAGTCAAAATCATTTTTATTTGATAAAGTTTAACCATATAACCTCAATGAATTAGTGCTGAAGGGTTTAGTTTTGCAGATAAATCTCCCGGTACTCACTCTTTACATGATGTATTTTAAAAAGTAAATTTTCCCTACATAAGGCTACGAGAAATGAAAAAACGAATTTTGAATATCGTTTTGTTAATTATCCGTGATATGATATTTCCGACCACTAGGTTTCTTTTAAAGACATTTTCAAATATTTATGTCAGCAAATCCAAATAGAGCATTTTCTTACGAAAATTCTGCTTGAACATTTCAACGAATCAGCAGTCACCGATTTTTTAATTTTTTTATAAATATCCCCTATTCCCACTTTTGTTAATATCATGGCTCTACGACTTAAAAAAACACTACGTTTCCTAATCAGGGCCGGGTTATTTACAAATGAGTGAATAGGGGATATCGTATCCAATATATCCCGGATATGCAATCCGCGTGAGTAAATAGGTTTTTTTTCATTTATTTTATAAATAACGAAAAATAGGAAACGTTGCATTGATATTTTGAGCATTATTATTTCCTACGAATTTTTGGAATACATTTTTTTTACCAATTTTTTATTCTTGAACAACTTCAGTTTCGTCTAGCAGACCTATGGAAATATATTGCATTGCAAAGTCATACGTATGACAATTCGTGCTATAATGTCTCGAAAGCTTTGCTAACAGATGAGACATTCTATGAATTTTCATCGATTTTTTCAGCTCATTTATCGTGTTGCAATCGGCTACAATTTTATTTGCCGGGCAAAGTCCAGATAAATCAACAAAAGTCATATAATTCATGAGATCTGATAATCTCCCAACTATTTTTCGATCAGATTTTTCCTCAATTGGCTTTAACCCGCTTAAAAAATCCTGAAGTTTTGGGAAAAACTCCAAAGAATCTGAAAAATAGCAAAGTTCTTCCTGATTTTCGATGATATTTTCCATTTGGATATATTTTGAATTAATTTCTTCAAAAGCCAATTTATTGCCATCCATTTTTCGCAATAAAGTCCGATCAGATTTGTCCATAGTTTTTCCTACAGTAGGACAGTTTCCATAACGGGGTTGAGAAGCAAAAGCAAAATCAGCAAGAATTTCAACCATTCCAACAGGTAACCAATCGTTTCGGCAAACTTTATTCAAATCTGAAAACGATGAAAATTGATGTCATATATGATATATCCCCTATTCACACTTCAGTTAATATCCCGACCCTAATTAGTAAACGTAGTGCGTTTTTAAGTAGTAGGGCCGGGATATTAACAAAAGTGTGAATAGGGGATATGATTCATATTAATTATCGATATTGACAATATCATATTAATAATATATTGATATTATATCAATACCAAATTAAAATTATAAAATTATTCTAGTCAGTATTATATTAATTCATACTAATATTATATACAATACTTATATAAATATATATAATTCGTTTTTTTCGAAGAACTTTTTGATGAAAACGAAAATTTTATTTTTCCTGATAAGAAAATTTTCAAAAAATTCATAACTGAAGTTTCAACAAAATTTACTTCTTTCGAATGCTTATCAGGATACTATAAGCAAACTTATGGTTGTAATATGGGTTCAAAAATATCACCAATTTTATCAAATATATTTTTGTCAATTTGAGAAGCANTGATAGAACGCTTATTGAAGCGTTGGCTATAACTTTTTTTAAGCCACCTTTAAATGAACAAGTTTCCCATAAAGCTGTCGCTTTCATCTAGAAATAAGGCATTTATGTTTGAGTTTTTTGGTGCCTTATTTTTACAATTATTAAACTTTCTAGAATAGATATAAAGATGTTATTTTTTAAATGAAAAACATCAGTATATCTTTGAATATATCCAGGTAGGATTATTTTTAATATTTTATATTCTGTTTAAACTTTGTACTGTAGTCCTGATGATGCCGAAAATAGCGAAATATCGACTTTAAATAAATTACAAATTTATTTGTGATTTTAATTATTTTGACAATCTCAAAAAAAACGAATTATCTGAAAAAATGGAAAATAGAGATCCAAAATTTGAGCGACTAGTGGAGATAAAAACAAAAATTTATCGAGCAAACAAATCAATCGAATTTTTACAAAGTTGCAAAGCAAATCAAGTATATCCAGCATTTACAATAATACCTTCATCTACCCTTCAACACGTTAATTGGTCACCTGATACTTTCAACAAAAAAGGTTGGAAAAACTAAATCTTTCAAGTAAAGATCAACAACAAAGAATTGAAAAAAATAAAATCAAATTATCACAGTATATTAATCTCAATTTATCTAGCGATACTAAACGTACCTTAACTGAAATAATCTATAAAGTTGACAATTATATTATAAATTGTAGATTTCTTGTCTCATTTCTACAATTGTGGCCATTTTCAAATTCGCAATTAAAAGTCACATTGTATATTTGAAGCCACCCACACTTATTGAGCCAGCGGCCCAAAAGTCAAAGATAACTCACTTAGATAAAACTTCTCAATTTCCTGCCTCTGGACTTTCTGACAAAAATGGAAAATATTGGCTTTCTTACTTATTTCTCCACTCATAACCAATATGAGAGACAATTTGAGCCATGTGGTTTCTCTATTAAAGTCTGGCTCAGTGTTAATTTTCACATTTTAGCTCATGCATTGAACCTGGCAGTATATATTTTTCCTTTTATTTAATTTTTGAAAATAGGGGTTTGAAAAATGTCTTTTTGGCATTTTAAAAACGAAGTTTTTCACAATGGAATTGTTAATTGTCCGAAAGATAAAATTTGACGGCAGCTCGCCAATGGTAACCTAGAAAGGCACGAAAAACCTAAGCCTGCGGGTTTATCATGAGGTTTGTCAGATATGCTCAGTAGTGATTCACTACACTTAAGTGTCGATAAATGATTAACCTTAATAAATATCTTTAAGTCAGACAAACATAGTTTAGTTTCAAACTTTACTACTAAATGCGTCCATTATTAGCCCATCAGGACGCGCTTTTCTAAAATGCTACAATCATAATGAAGAAAAGTTTGAGCATCGCTTATGGACCAATCAGATGTCAAGTTGACTGAAATCTACATTTATCCAATGTAGTTTGTGGAGCCTTCGGCCTCCCCAAACTTAGAAATTGGCATAAAATAACGAAACAAACAATAGACAGAAAACGTTCTAGAAAACTTACAGAATTAAAAAAACATTAATCCAAAATTTTCAATTTTTTAAAATGTGAAATTCCAAGCAACATTAAAAAAAATATAAATCGGAATAAAATAGACCATCGTTAGTGGTCAACCTATCAAATTTAAAATTCTTGTGTGAATTTGAAAATTCTCTAAAAAATGGAGTGCATACCGCTGAAAGTGAGAAAATAGGCCCCGTTTGAAATTTTTGGTGTCAAAGGGAAACTGATTCAATGTTTTACTGATTGACGAAATGTTTGCAAGTTCTGAATAAACAAAAAGATATAAAAACATTTCTTAATGAAAATCAAGATCTTTTAATTAGTAAAATTGATAAATCTAAAAATATTGCTTTATTTGAAAACCAGATTATATCAAAAAACTTGAATTTGAATTCAACAATAAGTTATATTAATTAGATCAAGTCCACTACAAGATGATTTAAAATTAATTTCAGTAAGCTTATTTAAGGAAATGAAACTTTTCGTTCAAAAAAAACATTCTATAGGTAAAACCAACACACAAAACTTAAAAAAGCATATGGCCTTAGTTAAAATGCATAAAGATGGAAAACCACTCAGATAATTGTAAGCAGTTTAAATTCATATTTATGGAGCTGAAAATTATTTGAAAAATATTGCAAAAAATTTTTACCAGAATGCAATATCCATAGAATGACAAAAAATTAAAAACTTGGTTTATGCAAGAACGGAAAAAATTTTGAAAAAATTTGACTATCAGATTGTAACACTGAATGTGTAAAATTATAACCCCTCCAGTTGACAATTGAATTACTCTTAAACACATAATAAAAAAAATTTATGAAAATCCAGTAAAATTTTTTTCGGATACTTTACAATTTTGATTCTCATCGGTTTAATTTTAACCAATCACAAAGTGGTATTTTGAAAATTCTATAATTTTTTGAAAACTTTATTAATGAAATTAAGACTACAAAATAAATCGTATATTTTTTCCTTATTTTCAAACTGCCCTAGTTTCGTCATTGGGACAGAAGCTGTGTCACCCAACTGATGACAGCCTATTTTTACTCCCTCAAGTTTGAATAAATATATTTCTAAATACCTTTTACTAGTTTTTGTGTTCTTCTTGAAAGTTGGCATGCTAGCTCATTTTTTGGAAAATAAGTTGATCTGCAAGATATTTTGGTATCATTTTGTGTACACAGATTATCAAAATTTTGAATCATTTGAGATATAGCTGTGAATTTTGAGACGGCGATACTTGGATTTATCAGTTGAACACTTCTTCTTGTAAATGATTTCAAATTTCTTATAGAATACTTTGATACTGTGCACACTTTTTCAGCGACAACTGCTTCACCAACAGTTAAAGAACGCTATTTATAGGATGACTATTAAGTAAACGCAGGCTAAAACACAAACTTGCCTAAAATTTCGGTGATATAAGGCAGTATGGGGACAAAAATGAGCTATTCAATCAAAGACGAATAACACGTGGGCGTTCGAAAAGACGTCATTATTTGAAAAGTAATTCAATTTAAAAAATTTATTAATTTAAAGGACCTTATATAAATTGGTTAAAATGAATTAAGTACTCCAACAAATACTATCCGAACAAAATTCAAAGAAGGTTATCCGGGAAATTCAATTTTGAAATATGACATCATTGTAATAAAAACCGCAAACGCCCACGCAATTTTGGCGACATTGTTTCTTTTTGGGATTTGGGGACTGAAAGGATTTTACCTTAAAATCGTGAAATTGTGTAGGTTTTTCGGCGATATCGCTCCCCTGCCTTTTTTTTGCAAAATAACTGCGAGACAATTTTTAAAAAAAAATCTTGATGTGATCGATATACCAAAAAATTTTTCGAAAAATTATTTTCTGCCTAGATTTTACAAGGTCAAATTTGAAAATAATCAGTGAACTAAATTGACCTATTTCCCTTATTCCCATGAGATTATCGTCTATTTTATAAATGAAATTGGTTATGTTATATTATGTTTGTGCACGCCTTTGTGGGCGGGAAACCCCCAAACCCCCCCTCCCTTGGTGTGTTCGATGTGGGCAACGCCCACGTGAGCGGGAGAACCCCCCAAATTGTATGGTTGTTTAGACTTGTGAAGGTCAATGACCAAATTTGAAAATAATCAGTGAACTATATTGACTTATTTTTTATATTCCCACGAGATTATCGTCTATTTTATTAATGAAATTGAGGTCTACGAAAAACTTCAGTTTTCTCAGACAGATAAATAGACTTATTTCAATCTCATGAGAATATGTATTGAAAGTGAATGACTTTCAAATAAAGTTGATCCAGCAGATTTTTAAGGGCCTAGAAGTGATGCTTAAAATTCCTGGAAATTTTCAAAATTTTCATCAATATCACGGATAATTCAAGATGTAAGATTTCCTGTAACTCCTGAAAAATATTTTATTTTACTTATGTGTATTTCAGTTTGAGTTTGAATGCAAATAAATTTCACTTCTTAGGTTTTTATCGGCTATCAAGTATAATATAATATTGTTAATATTCTTGAAAATGCAAGTCAGCTACAAGCAAAACGTTTGTTCACTGTAAGTCGTCTAAATTTATTCTTGGATCATGTTATAAAAAATATTTGTGAGTAAGATGAAAGTAAAAATAATCGTCTTATCTGCAGTATCACGACCAGGTCCTTAAGTTCTCATGAGTCTCACTTGAGTTTATGATCATTTAATTGTATTTAATTGGTTCCGAAAATTGAAAAGATAAAAAAATCGTAAATGTCTATGAAAATCATTCTCGAGATATCATGTTAATGTCATAATATTGATACAATTTTAAGTCTATCATTTTATGCTTTTACATAAAATTTTTCAGAATTTGATGATTTAAGCAAAATCTTTGGAATTATCTCCAGGTGATCTGTTATGTAAATATGTTTTTAACATACCAAGAATTTTTTATTCTTGAATAACTTCAGTTTCGTCTACCAGACATAAAGAAATATATTGCATTGCAAAGTCATAAGTATGGAAATTCGTGCTATAATGCCACAAAATAAAATTTCCGATCTTTAAAAATTTTGATCTCAAAAAATTTTAATTCTAGAAAATTTTCGAAAAATTTTTGATCGATAAAGTTACCAAAACATGAAAATTTTGAGTTGATCATATAATATCGACTGTTTTAAATTTATACATGGGGCCTTAACCTTTTGGAAAGTGTCAAAGTCGTTTTGAATTCTTCTATACATTTGTATAGTTTTGTATTTGGATTGCGAGGCACAATTAATCATAATTATTAGCTATTTAAAATGTCATGCACCTTCAGGTGATGAGCAAAATATAATAATTTGGGAAAAATCAATAAATTAAAAAAAATTATTTTAACTTTCAAAATTTGAGTTGAAAAACGTTGGTAAGTTGAGTCCTCGCCACATCATTCAATTTTCAAAAGTCACTCCCAAAAAATAATTCTGCTCCAAATATGTCTAGGATGCTAATTTTTGTCGCAAATCGTACTCAAAACACTTTTTGAAATCCTGACTTATTTAAAATTTCTACTCCAGATTGTAGTCAAAAGTTATGTTGCATAAAAAGATGCATAGAAACGTGCAAGATAGATTTTCAAAAAATTTTCATTGGCTTTTGATGAGGTTAAGTCTAGTCACCCTAGCTGCTGATTTTCTGGGAAACCGGTAATATGATCTGGTAAAACATCTTGACATTTGATCAGTTTCCAAACATTATCGAGCATTGCGTCAATTTCTTGTTTAATTGAATTGTCACAAGTTTTGAGCAAAGATTTAACCATGGTTCGAACCAGCTTCACGTAAACCAGCGGTTTTAATGTATTTCGGAAAACATTCACGATTGTGCAATCAACCACTGAATCTAAGGCTGGACATCGACCACCACTTCTTCTAGATTGAGGGTATAAATTTGAGCAATTTTTAATGCGTGGGCGAAAAAAGGTTGTTTTGGAAAATTTGAATAAAAAAAAACTCAAAATAGAATTTGCAGTCTTTTTTCCAATAAAAATTATTCTAACTTTGTGATAGTTTGCCTGGGTGTTTAACGAGGTACCGTTCACAAATGGATTTGGCTTATAATTTTTGACCCCACTAATTCGACCAAAAAAATAAGATTCGGATGGGTCTCGCAATTTTGAAATTTCAAGTTCGCCCACTAGAGGGCTCTGAAGTTCAAATCTTTGAAATGCATTTCATTCTTAACAGTAATAACAGTGAAGCGAAGTAAAATTATTCAGTGCAAAAAATGTCAGATAAATTTTAATGCTCAAATGTACACTCGTTGGGCCATAAGCGTTACATTATTCATTTTTGAGGTTATCTACTGTAGTTTTGGTGATACAGAAAAAGATTCCTGAATTAATTTTGGCCCTTATCACTCTCTACAGAATGCCGAAAAATTAAATCGTTTGAAGGTGTATTTAAGGTGGAGATGCATTTCAAAGATTTGAACTTCAGAGCCCTCTTGTGGGCGAACTTGAAATTTTAAAGTTGCGAGACCCATCTTAATCTTATTTTTTTGGTCGAATCAGTGGGTTCCAAAATTACAAGCCAAATCCATTTGTGAACGGTACCCCCTTAAACCCCCTTAAACCATGTCAATTAACCCATTTTCATGTTAAACGGGGTTTTAAATTAAACCTTTAATAAAACTTTTAATTGTGAAAAATGAAACTTTACAAGTAACAAATATTTGAATATATCGAAGATAACTTATAGTATACTTAGGCATTTATTAAAGCTGTGACGTCATATTTTTTTGACTTTGTTGAAACCAGGGATGGGCGTCCGAGCTAAAATATCTGCTCGGAAATACCGAGCAGGTCCGAGCAAACCGATCAGATCGGGTTTTTTTCCGAACCGATCCGATCCGATCACGTTGTTTTCAAATCGGGCCCGAACCGAACCGATCCGATCTTCAAATTTTGNATTTTTTGAGTTAATAGAGAAATCACTTCAGGAAAAATAAAACTCTCAATGAAGACCAGAGAAAAAAAATAATAGTACCAGGAGCAGCCTCAAATAATTTCCTAAATCTGAGTCTCCTCAGAATTTTGATTTTATGTGTCGCATTTACGCTAGAATTTTTATACGAAAATCAGGCGAAAATCCTAAAAAAAAGTAGGAAAAAATATCTTTTGAACTACTAGTCGTATCAAATTTTTAAAACCATTACTAGAACAAGAATTGAGAGTTCTATGACACATTTGAATTAAAAGTCTGTTGAATTATTATTTCTATCTCGTTTTAAGGATTTAAAAAAACTCGCTTCCCCGAATGGCGTTTGGGTGTGAGGGGGTTAAACCATGTCAATTAACCCATTTTCATGTTAAACGGGGTTTTAAATTAAACCTTTAATAAAACTTTTAATTGTGAAAAATAAAACTTCACAAGTAACAAATATTTGAATATATCGAAGATAACTTATAGTATACTTAGGCGTTTATTAAAGCTGTGACGTCATATTTTTTTGACTTTGTTGAAACAGTGTCTCAAAATAAAGCTGCGACTTTTTTATATTTGTCATTAAGATTAAAGAGAATAATCTCTCACTAACACCAATCGTCGATATAATCTCACGATCGAAAATAGGAAAGTATCGTACAATCCCATTTTTATTTCGGCCTCGTAAGAAAATCATCCAATAAATAAGAGAATATAATTTATATTATATAATATTATAACGTTATAGTTAGCATGTCCACCATTAATTTCGACTTATAGAAATAATGGGTGGATTGTTCCGAAACTTCTAGGGGTGAATAATATATTGCAAAATGGAAAAAAAATATAAAGATTAAATTTGGTAGTCACGTGATCAAAATATAGCGATTTTTTGTTTTTTCAGTATTAAGTTAATATAAACCAGATGCCAAATCGGTAGTTTTTGGGTCAACGTCACTTATGAATTAAATTTAGACAATTTTTGGGAAAAAAAATTCAAAATAATGATTTTTAGGCTCCAAAACCTCGATTTTTCGGGAAAAAAAACGGAAAAGTGAGAAAAAAGGGATGCCCGTTGGATCTGACAAAAAAATATTTTATTATCAAATTAACTGCCTCGTTAAACTTAGTTAGTACCCCAGTTTTTGTCAGATCACTCTCAGATAGATGGTGTCATTTACCTTTTTTTGAGAATTCGAAATCACTTGGTGACATGCTAATTATAGTATTACTTATTGGCTTCACTCACGCAATAGCATCTTGTAACATAACATATCAATTAAATTTTGCCAAGCCAATTCTGCAAGGATCAAGAAAAAAAATATTAACTAGTATGTACAATTCAAGCAGAAAATTAAATTTGAAATGTTATATTTTTTATGTTATTATTGCATTATTAATAGCAATTGTAAATTTTCATGATAAAATTGATGTAAAAATGCAAAAAAGGAAATTCTTGTTTTCTCACCAGTTAAAAGTCAAAAAAACTTCTGCAAAAAAATTGTTTTCTGGGAGGCGATAAACCCCGGAACAATCTTTATCAACTAATTAAGGTGGATTTGAAGAGCCTTTTGTTTTACATTTTTCCGCCTACGCATTTTTGTTCCAAATGACCTAAAATTTTTTTCCAAAATTTTCGAAATTGTTTTTTTTTCAAAAATTTTTCTGGGAAAATGTAAGAAATTTTTTTGTGAGTACGGCTGTGTTGCTTGTAATTCAAAAAAAATTAAATATGCTAAAATTTCAATTAAGTCATAAAAAAACAGTTTTGGTGAGTCATTTTCTGGCCACTAGAGGGCTCAAGGAGAGTTGAGTCAGAAAGTTTGTCGGTTCGCTCCCTAGTTATTACAGATCTGGACCGGATAATACGGTTCAATTGATACTAGACTCTTGATCCTAGGAGTCCTAAAATTTGTTCAAATTTGTACCCTGACTAAATGAATTTTGAATCTTTTGCAAAATTGTGTCCATACTGTTTAGTGCTTCCTCCACTTTGCACCAAGTATGTTTTCCATTTTGATTTTTTAATGCATTTTCAAAAACTGGCAAATTACAACTTCTGAGATTACTGATTTCGCACGATTTCGAAATTTCAAATTTTGGCAATTTATTTATTTCTGGATAATCGCAATATTCTTCAAACACATCATCATTGAAAGCATTTAATTCACGAGCTACATTGAATTCACCATCAGCTATATTTTCTCCTTCTATAAAAGTGTCAGAAGTGTCACTAAAAAAACTTGCCGTTTTATAATTTATTTCTCCAATTTGTTTTTCGAGAACTTTGATGAGGGTAGCCAATGGTCTACTAGCCATTTAGTAAATTAATTTAGAAAATACAGATTTTTTGGAAATATTTTCGACAAGAATAATATTCTTTCGCGCGAGTCATAAAAACATGAATTGGGTGATATTAACCATTTGGAAAGCACTAAAATAACTTAAACTATGTGTGGCAAAATATCAGGTTGGTTCCGATTCTGATGTTTTCGAACAGCTAAATATCCCTTTAACAACCTTTTGTTAATCTATGATATGCGGGCTGAGGGAGTCAATCATGACACTCGTAAGACCCCTCTTAGCCACTCATGGGGCCGCTTTTTAACCCACACATCGTAGATTACCAAAAGGTTGTTGAAGGGATATCCCTTTAATACCCTCTCCCAAAAATTTGGTCCCTCAAAAAACACGGGGGGGTGAGAAAACAACGCGGTTTTTAAAAACGACTTAGCCGATTAGGTTCTTAGATAGCTCAAACTGTGCACAAATATCTAGTGGATAATACAAAATTAAAATTAGTCCGAATCAGACCGTTATTTCCATTTTTTCTCAGACCTTTTTTCTATTTTACACAAAAACTAATAATTAAACAATTTCAGTAATCTTAGAGAAAAAAAATAAATATTGGTCCTATTAAAAACAATTTCAAATGCTTATATCAGTTAGATAATTGTGCTCAGGTTGAGATATTTAAAATCTTAATCGGATTACTTGTTTTCAAATGATGTTTGAGGGACCAAATCTTTGGGAGAGGGCAACAAAGGGATATAGTGTCTTTAATTTTATGATCCAAATCTCCCGAAAAAAGTTTTAAATGAGATGATTTTAAGTTTCAAATAAATTTTGATAAGCTAGGTTGCAGTGAGTTAACTTTATAGGCGGTTTCTTTTTGGGGCCCACGGGACAAAACCTCACTATTTTGACGGCTTTTAATTACTAAAATTTTGACCCTTGAAAGCGAAACACTCAAAAAATAACTGATTTTGAAGGATTTGATGATCTAAAAACCATAAACCTAATTCAAATCATGGATAAAGTCTAAATGCGTTTAATTTGAAAAATCAAAAAAAGCTTTCATCCTGTTAAGGTCTGATTTTTTTAGATGGGTCATATAAAATGGTTAGATAGCTCGGAAGTGCCCTATACAAACTTTTTGAAATTTTAGGTCATAATATAACTTTCCCGTCCACGTGACACTGCAGAGCCGGTTTTTTCGATTTCCGGTTTCTACCGGACATTTGCCAAAGAAAGGTTTTTCGCCAAAAAAAAAATTCCGAAATTACTGGTCAAAAATCGCAAATTCAAAAAACTGGCTTTGCAGTGACACGTAGCTTTGGAAGTCACATTATGGCTCAAAATTTCAGAAAAATCGTATGTACTAGTACCGAACTATCTTTTTGATGTGACTCATCTAGAAAATCCGACCTAAGCTATTTGTTTGGCAACCCTAAACTTCTATAGTTTGAAATAGTTCGGAAATAAGATCTGTTATACAATATTCAGTCATTTTTTGCGTAACTGACTTCAGATTCTCGATAGCATCTTCCATAGAGTTAATTTTGACCACTTGAGTACAAGAAATTGTACTTTTTGAGCAAAAAGAATTGTCAGTTTCGACCTCTTTGAGCATTTCTACGATATAATATAAAGTTTGAAAAGCTTCGAATTCTCCCTCGACGTCATTTGAAAGAATTGGTTGAGCTTGAAGAGCTAAATCGGCACTGTATTGAGAAATTGAGCATTCATTTTCGGCTTCGGAGTCCACATTCTCAGTTGTGTTTACAATTTCCCATTCGAACTGGAATTTAAATCGATACTCTGTACCAGTTGGACCAGCAGCATAAACAAGGTCGATTTCTTTGCCTACTTTGGGTTATTCATGCCATATCAATTACAGGGACTCCTGGTCCCTTTCTACTAGTTTTTGAGCCAAATCTTCTATTATATTCGGCTTTTAAAAACAACTCATCCGATAACATTCTTAAATAGCTGTGTAAAATAAAATAAAAAAAATTGGTTCGTCGGACTAATTTATTTTATCTATTTTCTGAGATTACTGAAATTGTTAAATTACTAGTTTTTCTTTAAAAAATTGGTAACAATCGTCGGATTCGAACAAATTTTTCAAATTTAATTATTTATCAGATAATTGTGCTCTGTTTAAGCTATCTGAGAATTCAATCGGATGAGTCGTTAATAAAAAAATTTGGCTTAAAATTTATAATAAAAGTCCAATTATATTAAAAAAATCCATCAACAACTTTCATACATTTATGATCGCAAGGCAAAATTTTTGCTTCAACTGTTCTAGAATTAAAAAGGACTGTATCATCGAAACAATTGATTCTTTAAAAAATAATAAACAGAAAGGTATTAATCTTGAAGCGGATTCAGGCTACTGAGTAGCCGCTACTCTGACGATTTCGAAGTTTTCAGGCACCATAATTGTTTTTCCGAATATGAGTTTCAAAACTATTACAATTTTTTTATGACAACCGCCCTACTTATGAAAAATCAGGTAAATGGAGTTTTGTATGCTAAAAATCGGAGTTAGTGCTCTAAATGGGCGATTTAAAAAGTGATTTTCTGACCACTAGATGGCCAAAAACTTTTTTTTCTACCCGGAATCGTTTTTTTTCTGGGTCAACAACTCCCGTGAGGTCAACAAATTTGTATCAACTACTGTAGTTCTCTCTGTAGTTTTACCGCTGCGCTCCCTATCACATTCATGAAAACAAAATTTGTGCATTTGGTCAAAAAAATTAGTTGTGTGATGAGATATCACCAGGGTGATTTTTTTAAAGACCCCCCTTTCTAAAAACCAAACAAAAATAATTATCGAGAAACGTTTCTTGTATTGATAGCCAAAAAATTTTTGATAGCCAGAAAATTTTTTTAGATTTCCGGTAAGTAGCCAAAAACCGATATTTTTTCGAATTTTAGGTGTATAAAAAGGACTCTTTACTCCACCAGATGGTGTCGGTTGTCCAAAAAAATATTGCCAAAAGTTTCCTCGTGCAAAGTTACCCCAATGCATATAACAAAATTGTTTCCCGACATCTATAACCGTTTAGTTTTTAAAGGGGGAGGGGGGGCTTAAAAAAAATTACCTGATTGAGTTGATTCGTTTACAACTGAGGTGACTGAGGGTTAACTTAAAAATAAACTGAAATTCTTCTATCCACAAAATATATCTTTTTTTAGTCAAACTGCGAAATGTTTTTTTTCTAGATCACGCTGCATGACTAGCGCATTTTTTAATTTCTGAAAAATGAAAGTTACTACTTTTCATGAATTCTCTTTCAAATTTCGATAGGTTGTTGCTATCATTTAAAATTTTTAATCTTTTTATTTACAAAATGAACTACTAATGATAAATGAATAATTTGGAATTAATATACACTTGAATATATATGCTTGTTTATATGCAACCGAAAGAATTCTGCCAAAAAATAATACACTTAGGGGGGTTTCCCCCCCATATAATCGTGTCCTAAACATTCATACAATTTGGGGGGTTTAAGGGGTTTTCCCCTTAACGTGGGCGAAGCCCACATAGAACACACTTAGGGGGGTTTGGGGG
>SCLH01002078.1:43495-81782 GCA_004367855.1 Oikopleura vanhoeffeni
GGTTTTCCCTCCCATATAATCGTGTCTAAAACATCCATACAATTTTGGGGGGTTTAGGGAGTCTCCCCCTAACGTGGCGAAGCCCACAGTAAAACAGCACCTTAGGGGGTTTTGGGGGTTTCCCCCCATATAATCGTGTCCTACTAACAGCCATAGACAATTTGGGGGGTTTTTAGGGGTCTCCTCCTAACGTGGGCGAAGCCCACATAGAACATCACTTAGGGGTGTTGGGGGTTCTCCCCCCCTATAATCGTGTCTAACATCATACAATTTGGGGGTTTTCAGGGGTCTCCTCCTAACGGTGGGCGAAGCCCCATAAAACAGTTCCGTGAACAGTGTTTATAGTTATTGTTTTGACATAATTATTGTTACATGAGATCGACAATCCTGCCTATGTGTCGTATTTTATCACTACGTCACAAGTAAAGTAAGTGACCAATGAAATCACAGGATTCTATTCACAGGACCAATGAAATCACAGGATTTCTATTCTTGTGACGAAGTGATAAGATACGACACACAGGCAGGATTTTCGATATAACTCGTAAAAAATTATACGAAAACGTTTTTGTAAATCGAACTCGCGGAAGTAATACTCAAATTATTTAAATTTACCAAAAAATAGAAGGAAACAAATTTTCTAACAAACTTCTTGTGGAGTAATTTTAAATTTACATTTTCGTATTTCGAGAAATCTAAAAAAACGTTTTTCGTAAACGTTCAAATAACTCGTTAAATATATCGAAAAAAACAAATTTTAAATAAATAAACTATATGAGAAGATTCTACGCAATAAATGCAAAATAGTTTTTGTTGAAAATTTCCAATTTTTCTTATCTTATTCTCTCTTGATAGCAGATGCGGCTTGGAGCGCCTTTCAACTAATAGTATTCTGTTTATTCCGTAAAATATAATAAAAAGTTTTATTTCTATCCATAAGGGAGATATTTGTGTTTAAACATATTTTTCTTGGTCAGTTTTTCACGGAGAACTCATTTTTGCCATTTTTATTACATTTATATTCTAATTTTTGTAATTTGCGAATTTTGGCTAAAAAACACTTTAAAGGTCGAAATAGCAAATTATTTTTGGTCGCAATCAGTTTCTCATACATACTTAACCTGAAAACGATACTTCATTTGTTCAATTTATGTAACAAAAAACTGATATTGTGCAAGCAAATTAACACGTCTCCCTCCTTAAGTTCAAGATAAGAAACAAAACTGGTTTATATTTAATTATGAACATTTTTTATAATATAAATAAATTAATATTTATAGATTTATTTGAGCTTTCGGCGAATTGCCTTCTTCAGCTGGAAATTGTCTATACGGATTACCGGACCTCAGAGTACAAATCATAACTCAATTTAAAAAATGCGAAAAATCTGAGCATTTGATTTGTTTTGATCTTTCTTAATCTGACAATGGAAAATCGGAACTATTCCGCAATCAAGAGTCTTTTTGGCAATTGGGTGCTAAATATCTTGCGTTGTTTGTATTATTCAAATATTTAGGATTTGTACTCTGAGGTCCGGTAATCCATACAGTTCATATTCATTCATGAAAACTTTGTATTCATGGTAATTATTTTTCATATTAACTGTATACACAATTTCTAGCTGAAGAAGGTAATTCGCCGAAAGCTCCAATAAATTTATAAATATTTATTCATTTATATTATAAAATGGAAGTCGCAAATAAAATCAATAAAATGAACATTTTTGATAAATTGTTTAAGTGAAACTTGAAACCTTATCCGTTGATCATCAAAACAATCTCAAATTACCATCATTTCCAAACAAAACTCAGATTGTCTAATTTTTTTTATGAAAGTTATTTTTTCAATAATTAGCATAAATAACTTTTCCTTTAAAAACTTGGTCGCCAAAACTTTCAACTTCTCTTGTTTTTCTCGATGATTCCAAATTACAGTAGGGTCCGAATTCTACAGAGTCTGCGAGGATATATATTTTTGCGTCATTACAATTTGGCAGTCTTTCATGTTTCCAAATTTTGTCACCATAATTAATAAGAGAAAGATATTTGAATTTAACTGCTTCAGCATCGTCTGGAAATATCCGAAAAATACAAGATTCATTCGCCCTAAACATAACATGATTAAATTCGGATCGGAAATTTTGGCTCTCAAATATTTAACAAACAAAAAATGTGCATAAAATAGTTTAAACAAGTACAATAAAAAGTAGAAACAGATGGCAAAATCAAGTTTTAAAATTAATTTTTTTTCGAAATTTAAAATAAAATTTAACACCTGTCAAAAATGTCGGTCATTTATCGATATTTCTAGTCAGTTTCCTCATTGAAAATTTTTTTCGACAAGAAACTCAAATAGTCTGAATTTTTCATGAACAAATTAAAAAAAATAGGTTCCATAAAACCAGGGAGAGATATGTGAATCAAAATGCTTCATTTTTAATTTACCTTAATAACATTTAAGATCAATTAACAAATTTTGTCGTTCTAGACAAAAATCAGGTTTAAAGTTTTTCATTTGGAACATTCGGTTGCAAAGAATCAAATAGAGGGATATTTTGCTGTGATGACAAAAATTAAAATGCTGTTTTTTCAAATTATAAACCAAAATTTCAATTCACCAAATTATGAGAGCTAGTTAGACTCAAGCTGCTTTTATCAAGCTGGCACTTTATAAATTCAAAAATATAAATTCCAAAAATAAAGAGCAAATTTAATTTCGAATAAACGGATTTTACATTTGTTAATTTTCACAAAAAATGCTCATTATAGACTATTTTATATCGCTGACAGCCTACTTCATCAAGGGTGTAATTTCTTCAAAAAAATTGATGTGACCTTTTCTAGTAGTCAACTAAATCACCAATTTTGTCGATTTTATATTGCATCTCCATCATTGTTTTGCACGACGGGTGTATTTTAGACAAGAAATACAATATGTAACATTTTTGATCCTTTTTTTCCAATTTGAATAAATCTGATTCCATCGTTTTGATTGGTCCAATCTGGAAAATACGTAGGTATTTGTCAAAGTTGATCGTTTTCATTAACGGATAGCAAGTTATCCAAATTAGAAAAATAGGAGCAAAAATGTTATATACTGTATATCATTTCAAAAATATACATTTTATTAACGCTTTTTATATGAATACTTTAGGATACATAATAGGATATGAAATTTTAATATGAAGATTACTTGCCATCATGTCAATTTTTTTCGAAATTTGCATTAAAAAAGACAATTTTTAAGTCCAATTTTTGCTTTATTTTTTTATCATAATTTTGAGCACTAAGCATCTCATTTTACAATTTGTCTTCGAGTATCAAAGAATTTCACTTTAACAACTTCTGCATTTTCAGTTTTTTAGACAATTTACTGCTTTTTCATTAGTCAATAGTTTTTTTTGTTAAATTAAAAAATAAAATGGTAAAATCTGACAAATAAATAAAGAAAAATGATACTTACTTGAGTGTATTATCTGCTTCTAAAATTCCGTGTTTTCCGACGGATTGCCCACATACTTTTGCCTTTCCTTTCGCAAACGAAAGTTCTTGTGCTCTGACTTCTAAAATTTGAGTAAGCAAAATAAATATAAACATTTTGGAATTATAAAAAAAGAATAAATTTGACCTTCTTTGCTGATACGTTCAAAATGATTCAAAACCTCGTCCTTATAAATGCCGAAACAAATCAAAATCGTGTTTCAGGCCACCATAGGAAATTGAACCGTTCAATCGACTCGATTTCCAGCGCAACTAACCACAATAAGAAACTAAAAAAAAACAAGAAAAATCTCAGCCAATCGAATTATATTATTATTAAGCGTAAAATTAATTTGCAATTTTTTGATTTTTCATGTTTTTTCTTGAAAAGTTTGATGTTTTTGGTTAACGGAGACAGCTCACATTTGCGGTTGAAACATAATCAAAATGTCCAGAAGTTAAGTTTCGGAATGAAATGCAGTTTTTGCTCACATAAGATTTCAAAAAATAATGCTATAAGCATTATGCTGAAAATTATTGATTAAACCTAGAGCGGTAAATCTAGTGTTCTGATAAGATATGGATTGAGGGCCCTCAGTAGACAAATCCTGACTATTTTAATAAAACAAATAACACGAAATACTAGCATCCAATCAAAACACTTGATTGCAGAATAACCGATTTCATTTGACAGATCCGACGAATCAAAAGTTCTCATTCTGCATTTTTCAAATAGTCACAATATGTCGGTCAAGGGGATGTTTGGTTAAGGAACGCCAATTTTACAAAACTGTGTAAGGATCTTATTCTTCCTAGAACGTTCAAAACTTTGGATTTTCTGTAATTGAACTTGATAAGTGGTATTTTAAGAGTCTTTATTACCTTCGAAAGTACTATTCTAGAAATAAGTCTTTTTTTGGCAGTTTCATTTCTAGTTTTGAAGCTTATTTTTTATAGCAGTAATATAAAAAGTATATTTTGTGAAACTGCATTGAATTTTGCGTCAGATAAGGTCTTAGGAATTAATTTTAAATAAAAATCAAAAAAAGAATATTTTTCCAACTAAAATTAAGTTTTTGACATGTGACTACGATCTCTTTGGAGGACAAATTAGAGATTTGATCAAAATTTTTTGGAGCTAATTTTTTGGACGATTTTTTAACCTTTTGCGGAGACAATTATCAAAAAAGGAATTTTTTCTGGCGTTATAAAAACTCATGATTTTGAGGATATAATTTTTTTTTTCTGGATTTAAAACGCTATGAATTTTTTCCGGTTTCAATTTTGTCATTTTAAAAAATAAATGCAGTCCATACCTCTTGAACAACATTACTGTATTGGCCCGATTTCATTTTTAATTTTTCAAAGAAAAAATTTTCAAAGATCATTTCCGGCGAAAGTGATTATGAGTGTGATCAACGTTGACCCTGACTCGACGCCTATAGACTCGAATATTTCATATCTGGTGGTTCCATATCTTTCTTGTTTCTACATTCAGCGTGAAACTGACTACAACACTACGTTTTTGGCCAATTTTGCATTTACTATCCCCATTTTTCCATATTTTCATAAAAAAGCATAAAAATAAAATGGGAAATTTTGTTTCTTGAGCCTTATTTTGCGACGACCACCCCCTTAAGACCTTAAATCAATTTAGATTTAATCCTCACCTGCAGCGCTGTGTTTTGAAACACAGAGACCAAAAATATTTTGGGGAAGTATCATTTTGGCCCGCGAGATATCGTGACAGACAGTGTCTGTCAGACACCCGAAAAATTTCCTTATTTTGATTTCAAGAATTTTGGTCAGTTTCAGAAACTGCTCATCAGACTGTAATGCCTGATTTGGATGAAATTTTATGTTTATCGCAGTTAAAACAGCACTGGAACCAGATAATAATCTGATAATATATTGAGAAAAAGTCACTATCGATGAATATTTTCAATCTTTATTTTGGTAAAAGCACCACCTGGTGGTGTATTGGAAGTCAAAATTTAAAATGACGATTTGAGAAGGTAAAATTAATTTCCAAAACATATTTTTTGCTCTCGCTGCGCATCGTAAGCCATGTTTCAAAGTTAGCAAATACTACTGTGTTTTAAAACACTCTAGATGCAGGTGCGTAATATAAACATCGGCGTGCAAGTGAGGGATCCGATCCCAAGTTATTCTTTTACTTATCCCGATACTTCACAATATATATGCCGGTGAATTTATACAATTTTGTCAAAAGAATTCAGCGATATCTGTATTATTTGATACTGCGTTTTTGGCCAATTTTGTGTTGACCACCCCCTTAACGGATTTAGTTTGTACTTTCTCATGAACTTCTTTGATAACATCTTCAGAAATAAATTGCTGTTTTAAACCTTTTTTTGATCAATTATTAAACATATTCTATTTTATAATTAGTTCAATTATACTGTATATTATAAATTAATTGTTAATTATTTATTATTAATTATAATTTATACATTTTTATCAAGTGACCAAACAAAATCAACTTATTTACTGAAAATGACTAGATTGTTGTTCAAAAATTTTCTCAAACTCTCAAAAATTTGTGATTAGATTAAATTAGTTTTTAACCCTCTCACACATAAAACACCATTCGGGGACGCTACCGTAGCGCTTATAACGGGAAAAGTAAAATTGTTTGCAACTTCACTGTTCTTTAGTCCTTGAGATTAAGGATAGGCCTAACTTTTTATACTCTTTAATTTACATTTTAACTTGATTAACCCAGTAGAATAGTAAAATTTACAAAGTTCCCTTTAACCTACGCAATTCATTTCTGAGGAAATAAGAGACGTCAGGACAAAAATCAATGATTGAAGAGATCCAGAATTAAATTTTCGAAATCGTGACTTTCTCAGAAATAAGCTGCAATTTTTGGTCTTTTATCTACAGCTGTTTTCCGAAAAGAGAACCCAACCTACGCAATTCATCACTTCGGAAGAAATAAAAAGTCACTCAAAAAAGTCAGATCAAAAATTGAAAATAAAGCAGATTCAAAAAATAAATTCCTAAAAAGTGAGTCACCTAGAAGTGACCTGCGATTTATGGTCTCTAATCTACAGGTGTTTTTCCAAATGAAAAAATACCGAAACTTAAACAGGTTTTCTTGAGAGTTTCGTCAAATAAAAGTCAAGAAACAACTTTGTAAATCAGCGTCAAATGCCAATTTAATATATTCTTAGTTTTCACATCGTTGGCATTTTCAAACATCAAAGATTGTTCCAAAATGGCTCAATAAAGATCAGATTAGACTCCATTTTTTTAATTTACTCGTATAAGAATGTCATCAGGCTGAGCGGAATTCAGTCAACTAAAAAAACGATTAGTTTATGAGTACATTCATCGCTTCCTGACTGGAACACATTGTCCAAACTGGAACACTTTTTTTGACCTTGGCCAATTTGTCCCTAACTGAAACAGTAAAAATGGTGCTTTTTGAACTTATGGATACACTTTACAAAGGCCCCAAAATGCAGAATTTTAAGTAATTTTTATCTAAAGATTTTTTTAAATGATTTCAAAAATTGCTCTCAATTATTATGGCGTTTGAAACATATTAAAAAATCATGTTCGATATTTCGAATATGAGATGAAAATTGTTTTGATTATCACAAAAACTTAACTTGATGAAAACATCATTAATAACTCATAAAAGCAATGCTTATCTGCTTATTAAGCATATAAAATGAGCGCTAAAAACTACCGAATCATTCTTGGTTAATTTTTTATAAAAACGCCAATAAAACAGTTTATTGGCGAAAATAATAAACGTGCCGCCGCATTTGCCGTAAGGTTTTTGAAAAAAATTCACAATTTCGACGCATTAAAGTTTAATGATTAAACACTGGTTTTAGTGGTTTAGAAATCCGAAACAAGATAAAAACAAAAAAAAATTATAACCAGTTTAAAAGAATTATACAAAACCGCTGGCTGTATTTGATTCCTGTAACATAATTATACACAAAACTTTTTTCATTTACCCTTGAATTTCACCATGAAATAAAGCAATTTTAATCTGTTATGTAGCCTTCTTATCAAAAGTATATGGTGCGCCTTAACTAGAACACATCGCCCTAATTGGAACGCTTTTGTTAGGGCGTTAAGTGTTCCCGTAAGGTACTGTGATGTGCGTCTATAAAGACAGGCGAGATTTTCCAAAATTTTCCTAAGCTAATTTTCCCAAATTGTCCTTAGGAATCTGTCCTAAGATATTTTGGCCATAATTAAAAAAAAAAAATCGATATTTTTTTCCAAAAAAAAGTGAAGACCTCTTTTTATTTTTTTTGTTTTAAAATTTTGAAATTTTTGAAATTAATACCCTTTGATTATTTTTCTCAAATTGTGCTTATGGAGGGATGGACCCAAAATAAAAAAAGCGTAGATTTGCCCATATTTTCCCCAAATTGTCCTTATAGAGGGTGTCCTTATAGACGCACATCACAGTAGTACGCACATCACTGTATCTAAAAACTGACATGATGTAAATACCCAAAAGATAGACGATTTCATATAAAAAATTTTCAACGCTGACAGTTCAGATATTCTTTACAAGATATTTTCGCGTCATTAGCATTGAAAACTTTGGCAGCTTTTTCATCAAAACTAATAAGGTCTATATCTCTCTAACACCTTTTTGTGAATCTAGGATGTGGAGGCTGAAACGCGGTCTCATGAGTGGCTAGGAAGAGTCTTAGGAGTGTTAGGATTGGCTCCCTCAGCCCGCACATCCAAAATTCATAAAAACGTGTTAAAGGGATATAACACAAACAAAAACAGGCTTCCAAAAGGGATAGAACTTCTATCATAGAAGGGATAAACCAAGGGGGATAGGGATGGGATAGAGATGAAAAATTTAGAGCCATAGGGGAATAGGGATGAAAAGCCCCATCCCCTTTTCATCCCGTTTTATCCTCATCCCCCTTTTTATCCCGTTTCTATCCCTTTTTCTATACCTATTCCGTTTTATCCCCATCCCCCTTTTTATCCCTTTTCTATCCCTATCTCTTTTTGCATAATCATAAATATAAACGCTATTCAGTTTTACTATTCAGAAGTTTTACATTTTCAATGACCAATGACTTCCGGTTTGACCGGAAGTCGATTAAAAATTGTGTTTGATTAATTATTTAAAACCAGGAGTATATTTGAAGGTGAAATTTTGTCAAAAACAATTTGGCGGTATTTTCAATGACCCATGACTTCCGGTTTGACCGGAAATCCAGTGAAAATTGTGTTTAATTAATTATATAATACAAGAGAGTATATCTGAGAATGAAATTTTGTTAAAAAAAAATTGGTGGTATTTTCGATGACTCATGACTTTCGGTCTGACGGGAAGTAGAGTGAAAATTATGTTTTATTTATTATATAATACAAGGGGGTATATTTGAGGGTGAATTTTGTCAAAAAAAAATTTGGCGGTATTCTTGATGACTTCCGGTTTGACCGATAGTGAAATTAAATATTTAACTTTATGGGTAAATGTTATCGGCAAAAAACTTGAAATTAATTTCGGCGAAAATTCATTAATTTACCCTCAAATACACGGTATATTATATACCCCTCAAGTTAAACATTAATAGCTAAACACAATTTTAACTTCACTTCCGGTTAACCCGGAAGTGATGAGTCATCAAAAATACCGCAAAATTTTTGAAAATATTCTACCTTTCAACTATATCCCCAAGTAATTCCGTCTGCATGCTAAAATTTTGTTCGTATTTACACAAACGGGATAAAAAGGGATAAAGTCTATCCCGGGCCCGGGATAAAAGGGGATCATTTATCTCTTCATCCCTATCTCGTTTTTATCCCGTTTTGGGAGATAAAAACGGGAAAGGGATGGAAAATTGGCGGGGATGCATCCCTTTTGGAAGCCTGAACAAAAATCAGAAAGCAAGGTAAAAAATTCGTTATCATTTTGAAAAAAACTATCAAGTTCCTTATATAATTCAACACATATATGAAAAATTATATCTTTAGAACTTTGACGTCAGAGACCTTAAGAATCGTGTTATTTTATTGGTCAATACACATTGACTCTTGTATATTGACCAATCCAATCAAACAATTCTTTAGGTCTCTGACGTCAAAGTTCTATGGCACACGAAAGTATGATCTTCGATATAGAGTGTAGATACCCCTACTGCCAGTATCGGCGTTGCGCGTTTAAGGGGGTGACAACGACTCGACAGACTTGAGTCAATTTAACTTGCAAAAATAATTAGTCGGTTTATTTTTCGTGCTATTTATCGATAGCTTAACCAGGATGAATGTGTTACAGCTCAAAAAATTTTTTTATCAATTTGGGAAAGATTTGAGTTCAAATTTTCATTTTTGAATTCGTAAAAATTTCAAAAAAATTCAAAGCATTTGAAACATTTTACGCATTTGTCGTTTTTTCAATTTTTATCGTAATCTTTGGGTGAAAAACAAACAAAATAGCCAGTTTAACTTATTTCATTGATGCGTACATATATTTTCCGACCGCTGTTTGAAAAATCATAAAATTTTTATTTGTCATTTTTGTCGACTTTTTTAGAAATATTAAGAGATTTTTCCGCAAATGAAGTTCAAATTTTATATACAGTAAGTGGTTATTTGAATCTCCATGAAAAATCAGGCAGAATCAATGACTTAATTTTCAATTAAATTTCTGTATGTCAGCTGATGACATGGTCGCGCGATAATCATTTCTAAACCATCGATAAAATAAACATCACTTTTTTGTGCCACTGGTTTGTGCTATTTGGCACTAAATTTAGAATTTTTTTTATTTTTGCGAAGAATTTGCAATGAAATTTTAGTTGTACTCGGCGTCATCTCTTTCGATATTCAAGACATTTTTAGTAATACGTATAAGAAAGTTAATTTTTTCTTCCAAAATTTCTTTTCCACTGTTTTCGTCATTTTTGACTATTTTTTGCGAAGTTCAACCGAGAACCTCCGAAGTTAATTAATATTGTTTTAAAAATGAAATCTTACGTCGGGTTGAAAATGGAATCTCCATGAAAAAAGTTTTTTTATATTTTTACAGTTACTCAGTTATGGTAAGAAATTATGGTAAGGAATGAAAATATAAAAGTTTGCAAGCGTTTATTTATTGAAGATAAAAATAAAAAATTAATTTTAACATGTTTTTTTTCGCTCTGAAAAATGTACTTATCTGCCTCATCACTGCCAACCTTTCTTTGATTGGAATTTTCTCCTTGAAAAATTAAAATTCTATCTCCTCCCTGAGTTTTTGAGATATTAACTTGTTTTTCGATCACGGAATTTATAATATCCACATCACTGATCTCACAGAACTTTCGAAAATAAAACATAGCACTTGAAATCTAGAAATAACGGATGCCAGAAAAATAAGTTTGAAAATTTTTGAAGAAGAAACAAGGAAAATTTTAAAAATATTTTTCACAAAGAATCACAAAACCATGTCATATGATTTTTTAAAGAGCATATAAAAAATATGTCGTCACCTACGCAAAAAGTTCAAGTGCTCATATCCCTTTATTGCCCTCTCCCAAAGATTTGTTCCCTCAAAAACACGGGGGGGTTGAGAAAACAACGCGGTTTTCAAAAACAACGTAGCCGATTAGGTTCTCAGATCGCTAAAACTGTGCACAAATATCCAGTGAATAAAACAAAATAAAAATTGGTCCGAATCAGACCGTTCTTTGTATTGTTTCTCAGACTTTTGTTTCTATTTTTTAACAAAAACTAATAATTAAACTATTTCGGTAATCTTAAAAAAAATTAAAACATTGGTCGTATTAAAAACAATTAAAAATGTTTATATTCATTGGATAATTGTGCTCAGTTTGAGCTATCTAAAATCTTAATCGGATGATTTGTTTTCAAATGACGCGTCGTTTTCTCACTCCCGTGTTTTTGAGGGACCAAATCTTTGGGAAAGGGCAATAAAGGGATATTAAAAAGTGTTTTTGAAACAATTCGTTGATTTAAAACCAATTATGAAAAAACTTTCGAACAAAAAATAGAGCATTTTAAGAAAATTTTGAAGTTGCCTGGAGTATGAAAGATTACTTTGTAAAATTCAATTATTGACCAGATATTTGTGCTCTGTTTAAGGGGGTCGGCGCCATTTGGCAGATACGGATATGGGCTCTTGATGAAAAACTTTTCACTGGTTTATATATTTTCCTCAATATACCACCAAAGTAATGTTTCATACTCCAGGCAACTTTGCAATAAAGAATTCCAGTTATTGCTTTTTTAAGAGAATTTTGAGCTCGAATTAAACTTTTCAATTCCCAAATTATGGAAATTTTTGAAAAAAGTCCGAGCATTATAAAAAAATGCCTTATTTTTCTATCAAATTTTTTTTACAGTATTTGTTTCAATCAATGAAATTTCTTTAAACCTGTGTCCACTTTTACTTTTTGCGTAGTTGCACCACTATTTTTCATAGAAATATTTCGAAAATTTTTCTCATTTCTTGTTCAAAAACTTTCAAACTTATTTCATTGGAATCTTTTTAGCTGAAATTATTGGGAATGGCTTCTTTAACTTTTATCAAATAGTCTCGTTTTGTTTCTTCGCTCTTGTTTATACTCTGAATTATACTTTTTTGAATGAAAATACGGTTTGAGCGAAATGTACTTTAGCCCTCTTTAATAAAAATTAAAAAAAAATATTCCACCGAGACTTGCCTAATTGTAAGCCGACTCGTTCACACGCAAAATTTAATAAATTTAACTATAAAAATAATATTTCTTTCGATGTGCTAAAATATTCGTTTTTTTTCGTTTTTTTTAGGAAATTTTAATTTTCGATTTTGACGTAGAAATCAATATGAAATTAAATAAGATAAATTTTCGATGATAATCGAGACCATTTTTTTAAGCTTCTAATTAATAAACAAGAAAAAGAAATTTTAATGTAATTAAGACACGCTAAAAGTACAACAGGCGCGTTTTTAGAGTGTTTATTTTACAGACGATTAATTAAAGTAAAAATAATCAATCTGAAAAAAATAGATTTTGAAAGTGAGCTCAAAATGGCAAACTTACGTTTGAAATACTTTTTATTCGAAAATTATGAGGTGGCAAAAAGTTTCCTTTGAAGAACAAAAAAATTGAAAAAAATGCAAATCGTCAAAATGCACCGACCCCCTTAAGCTATTAAGGATTCAATCGGGATCGTGTTAGCAAAAGCTGAATTAAATAACAATTTTTAGGTAAAATCTAGTAAAAAAGGACCAGGAGTCCCCGTATCGATATAGTGAGGGGAATATACAACATACTAGTTGTAATTAAAAAAAATAAAAAGTAGCTCTCCTAATAAACTAAATATTTTGACCAGAACTAAATTTCACTAGGGAAAATATGATAGATCTACGTCTTAATTTTCTGACACCACCATAAATAAGTAATAAACGTCAGTCTATTTTATCAGAAATAGCCTTTAATGCACTTATGCAATTTCCCTGAGTGCGAAATACTGCTTTGAAAATTCGAAAAGAATTACTTAAAAGAATAACTACCCCCTTACACCTTCTAAATAAGAGTAAAATCGCCGAATGTTCGTGGTCGAAATTTCGGAAAATCAGATTACGGAACCGGAAAAAGTAAAGCTTAACCGAGAAATCCCGATTATGCAACATTTCACTTTTCTCTATTCATAAACAAGTCAAGATTGCTAGGTAGCGAGTAATATCTATAAAATAATCAACCAATTTACTACCAAATTACAAATTTAGACATAACTTTACGCGTATAAAACTTGATAGCGTTATCTACCCCCGCCTAACCTACAAAAAATACTACGCATCTGCAACGTTGCTAATAACTATATATGTGATTAGTGAATCTAAATATTAGCGCGAAACAGCAAAAATGCTACATACATATGAACGTAGAAAAAACCATCGCACAGATAAAAACTCATCTGTATACACAAACACATCGAATACTTGCTCCACCTACCAAAATCTTTTTAACGGACGTACTAGGCGTTGATCATAAACGATGCTAAGCTATTCAAAAACTTGACTTTTTTTGAAAGTCATTTTAGTAATACTCGAAAAAAATTTGTTACAATAAAATACCGGTAAAATATTTGGAAGGATATTAATTTGTATGGAAAAAAAAATTTAAACACTAAAAAATCACAATCATGAATTTTTATGTTTTTGTTTCCTTCCACAAATCTGTTTCCTTCACACAAAATCTGACATCCCTATAACCTAACAATTTGCACGAATCGGGCATTAATTTAGCGAAACTAAGGCCCGATTCGTCAAATTACTTTTCGACCGCAAAACTCGAAAGATGTCAATAAAACGAATTTTTAAATGGAAATAAAATAGAATATACAACCCAGTAGTATAAACAGCAGGAAATAGCCGGGATAGGATAGAAAAAGGGATAGAGATAAAAAAAGAGATAGAGTCGGGATAAAAAGGGATAGGAATAAAAAAGGGATATAAACGGGATAGGGATATTAAAAGGGATAGGGATAGAAAAAGGGATAAAAACGGATAGAGATAAAAACGGGATAAAGGGGGATCCCTATCCCCCCTCTATCCCCCTTGGTTTATCCCTTCTATCCCTATCCTGTTTGGAAGACTGGTATAAACCCTGTGAAATTTTTTATCAAAAGCTCATATTTGTTTCTGTCGAATAGCACTGACGCCCTTCACATTCAAATGATCTTTTGTCGTTTCTTTGCGTTGACGTTGCAGTTTGAGCGCTTACGTCAACCACCTTTTTATAAATAACCTACAAAGAGAATAATTTGACTGTATCAAAAATAAATATTTGGATTTCATCTATGTAAGAATCCGTTCGAATGTATCAAAATGATATTAATTTATATTAGTGGTTGGTGAATAAGCAATGATCAAGAAAATCGAAACTTTTTGTCACTAAGTGAACCATATATGAATTGTTTCATCTTGTATACGTGTTTAACTGTCAAACTTATAAAGCGGAAAATAATTGTCGAGAAAGGTCGCCAAAAACCTTATAATTTTGAAATATTCTCATTGGCAGCTTCTTACAAATAAATTCGCAAGAAACATCAATATATATGGTTCTTTAGGAGGTTATATTATATGTTGGCACGTCTATATTGGGGGAAACCACCTAAAACCCCCCAAATTGTATGGTTGTTTAGGAGGTTATATCATATGTAGGCACGACTTTATGGGGGGGGGACCCCCAGACACCCCTAAGTGTGTTCGATGTGGGCTTTGCCCACGTTAGGGGGGGACCCCCTAAAACCCCTCAAATTGTATGGTTGTTTAGGAGGTTATATTATATGTAGGCACGACTATATGGGGGGGAAACCCCCCAAAGTGTGTTCGATGTGGGCTTCGCCCACGTTAGGGGGGGGGGACCCCCTAAAACCCCCCCAAATTTTATGGTTGTTTAGGCGGTTATATTATATGTGGGCACGACTATATGGGGGGAAACCCCCAAAAGCCCCTAAGTGTGTTCGAACTAAGTTTTGAAAAAATTATAATCTCAAAAAAGTTAATTAAATGTTTTATGTTTGAACTTGGTGCATTTTTTCACATAAAAATTATTTTCGACCTTTTTTTTTCGCAAATCGATAGTTTTTTGGGTAATACGCTAGCTAAAGCTCGAATAATTTAGGAAAATAACTCAGTAAGATTTTCCTATTGTCGATTTTTAGTTGACTTTCTAGAATTATATTTCCAAATTGCCTAAAGTCAATAGTTATGGTTAATAAATCAAAATGTTTATACACTTGGTAAGGGGGTAATGTCGTATCTGGTTCTTCATACGCTCCGAAAAATCACGCAGTGTTTAAAAATGCTCTGAAGGGATGACTTTTTAGATTCTACTTTGCTTACACACACATCTCAAGTCCAAATCTGTACATCACACACCACGTGTGAGTCTATCTAGAGCCAAAGGTTTTTTAAATCTATCTGCTTTGCACCCACATACAAAGCGTCTAAATTCCACAGTTGGAAAATGAGAAATAATCAGTGAGAGAAGGAATTTATCGATTTTTTTATTTTTTTTTAGAATTTCCTTTGAACGCCGATATTTTGCCAGTTTTTTCGACTTCAAATCTATTTCTTTTGACGAATGTTTAGAATAAGCATGGTTTTTGGACTAAGGCAGTAAATTAAACTGCGGTAAAAAGGATGGTAAGGAATTTTGAATATAATTCTAGAATCCTAGAAAAATTAATGAAAGTGAACGGAATGAATTTGAAAAAAGTTTGTGTCTGACCGAAAAAGTACCACCAAATGAAGCGAGAATTCACTGATCACCAAACAATGTCCTTACCGTATCACAAATTCAACATCAGCGTCCCAACAAATTCGGATAACTACCCATTTTGCTCTAAAATGATCTGCATTTTTAACGATTCGTTAACTTTCGCATATTTATCGTTCATGCCATGTTTCGTGGCTCCATTTTCACAAATAAAAGATGTTCAATATATGTGGGAAATTGGTTTGCTGGGTTAAGAAAAATATTCGAATTTTGAAAATTTCTTAGATTGTTGTCAAGATTGTTTGAAAGAATAATGCCTACATGAGCAAATCTTAGGGTCAACTTAGTCATAACGATAAATCATTAAATCATAAATTATTTATACGGGCTCAAAAATTCGATCACTCGCCTTAAGTCACGATATTAATTCAGCCCATTTGAAAACCCTCCAAGGTATGGAGTTGTTGGGAGATTATGTGCATTATTTTCTAAGCATTTTGGATAGGAAAATTTATTTTGTCACGTAAGGCGGCTTATGACCAATATTTTGTACTCAGCCTTAAAGATGTGGCATCGGTAATTTGAAACTTGGATTTGAACTTTTTCGATTTAGTTTGACCATCATTGCTTATGTAAAAGCGTCATCCAATTGAGAGAAAGTTGGTGCAGTTTAGACTTTTTTCAAAGCTCTTCAAGGTGAAACAAAGTTTACACATCTAGAAAATTTTGATTCCCAAATTATTGATTTGGTTTAACCTTGAGGCTCCAAGCCGATTTTGGTCCGACTTTGACATCTAAAAGTAAAAGTGCTGGCAAATTTTATGTTCTTAATCCTCGTGAGTTAGAAGACCTAAACTTATAGTAATCATATTTATTTTGACGCTTATCTGAACCCTTTGAAAGTGAAATTTACAAAATTGGTGCTTTCAACCGTAGCAATTTATTGCCATGGAAACGTCAGAACAAAACAAATAAAGAAAGATTAGGAATTAGAATTATTCTAAAGGACTCTCATAAATCACCTGCATTCTGTCTTAACTCACAAGGTTTCCGCAAAACGAACTTGAAGTACGCAATTCGAAACACTTAAAGAAATAAAAATTACTTAGAGCCGCGAGGATAAAACTGAAGATGCGAGTTTCCAAAAAATTCCTAAAAAGTGAATCATTTCAGAAGCAACCTCAATTTCTGGTAATTATCGCAAGGGGTTTTCGAGCATATCGGAGCCTCCAAGGGTTAAGGGCAACAATTGCCCTTTAAAATTAATAACGTTCATAAATAAGTTCGCATTGAATCAAATTGTATAGAATTAAGGGTGGAACATGGCACTTTATAGTTAAGCGCGGCGTTCAGGTGACCAAATTTGTGTGCCTCTCATATATCAGATATGTTGTTTTTGGATCAGGATAATGATACAACAAATTCGAAATCCTTTAAAAATATTAATGACTGCAGCCGTTAGAAGTACCACGTTCAAAACCTAACAGTGTCACGATAGAGGTTTCTTCTCATAGAAAACGAAGAAAACGTAGCGCTCTTCTTGGAAAGCCTCGCAAATTGGACGTCAATTAATATTTTACTTTTTGTTACTAACAGTATTTGACGGATTCATTCAAGATACACAAAAGAAATTTTATTTCAAATGGTTTCGAATTTCAAAAAAGTTAAAAATGGAGTAACAGAAGTAAAGTGAAATTATAGACTTTTTGCAATAACTTTTCAAGAACTTTCCATTTTCATAGAATTTTTTTCGGAAGCACCCAATTTGACTGTTTTTTTGGTAGGACACTTTCAAAAACGGACTGAGAATTTTTTAACTATTTACTAATAATGTATAAATACTGTGTAATTATATAGCTAAAAATTCAATATTAGTTTTATTTTAATATTTGCTGAATTTTTGTACAATCTTGAGTCTGAGTTACACTTTGAAATCATACCGTTAAGGGTAGAGCGATGTGCAGAATTGTACTTTTTTCAGAGTGAGTTTTGAAAGAAAAAATGTGAAGAAATTTTATATTATTTAATCTAAAAACGAAGTGTTCTATCTTGCAAACGTTTTTAAAAATTTTCATATTAAGTATCTGTGTAATATATGCAAGAAACCATTTTCCATTATGACTCCATTCACTGACCGATGTGAAAATTTTTTGAAACGCAGATAGATGCAGTTCAACTATTTGGGTGTTATGCACTAATTAATGGGGAAATATTTCTCACATGAAAATTTCCTCGATTGGAAGTTGTTTCCATGAAAAATTGATAAAAGCTTTTTAGGAAAAAATTGACTTCATTGCGATTAAATATTGAAAATGTCATGATTTCAAAATAGCTTGAACAACGAATTACTTAGATGGTTTTGGAGGAAAATTAAATTTTCTATAAATTGCGTGCACCAATGACACAAAACCGTCTCACAAGCAGTGGATGTTAACATTCATCAGTAGTTAAAAAACGATTATTCACTGACCTTGATCGGTTGAAATACGGAATAAACCAGATATCAGAAAATAAACAAAATGATTAGCTGATTTTTAAGAAAATCAAAAACAATAATAAAATTTGACGGATGCCGAAAATTTTCAAAATATTCTAAAAACGTCACAAAAAATGAAATAAACATCTTGATTTTTGAAAAAGCATCAGAAAATATTAAACATCATAAAAATTAAGTGCTATTTCAATTTTGACAATTTAAAAAAAACAAAAATAATTCTTTGGGTGACAATGCGTGAAATTTTAAAAATGTTTTGAAATTTTTTGATAAAATTTTACTATTCGAAAAATAACAGTTCGAAACCATATGTCTAAAATAGATAAAAAACAATTAAGAGCTGATACACATTTATATCTGGTTCAGCTACGATAAAAGCACACAACAATTAACAAAATAATATTTCTAGTTAAATTGACCCAAGTATTGCACATTGCTGCGACTTACAGAATAAAAATATAAATGTATATTTAAGCGATGCACTAAACCGCTCTATCGAGTTGGATTTGAGTTGAAAATGTTTTGGTATTTCTAGAATTTCTCTGGTTCGATGTTGAATTATTTGTCTTAGGCATAACCGCCTCAGATAACAATCCTACATTGGAAAAAATGCGAAAATCTGGATCATTTGATTTGTTGATTCGATTTCCTAATTGACCAATTGAATCGGCATTATTCCGCTTAGCACGGTTTTTGATGGGTTAATGTTGGCGTGTTTGTCGATTCAGAAAAAAGAGATCAGGATTAATCCATAGAAAAAAAAAAAAAAACGATAAAATAAAATAACATTCAAGTAATTAAACAGATAAAAAAAAAACAAANTCTATTCATAATTTATATGACAAACTTTTGCTTATTTGTAACTTTATAAGCAAACATTTTTTAATTATTTTTTTAAATGCAATCAATAAAAAAAAGAATTGTTTGAAAAAAGTCCTTTTTTGTTATTTGAAACTAATCTCACTAGAGTCATACTTGAGAATTCGATCCGATACTATAATGTTACTTTTATGTTTAACCTTTATAAGCGATTCATTTGTCTCCTCTCCAGTTTTATTTCTCCAAAGTTTACTAGTGGACCGAAATTCTCATACGCTTATGAGCCCGTTTAACTCAAAGACAAACTTTATCCCGCAGAAACAATTTTCTCAGAAAGTTACAATTCGAGAAATGGAACCGAGTTCAATTTTAGCGTTTACGCTAGCTGCCCGAGACGAACCTTTCGCGGTTTTAGGCTGGGATCGGAAATTAAGATTTTCACGGAATAATTTGATTATGATTTTAGGTTCTGTTTTTTTAATTTCATTTTTACAATTTTTTGTATTCTTTTTATTTTTGGACTACATCTTGTAAAATAATACACAGAAAATATTCGAGCATTCTTATTTCAAAGTTACCTTATGTAAAATTTGAAATATTTACGTCATTTTTTGTCTATAAGGACAATATTTCAATAATTAACACTTCAAATTTCTAGGTTTCACTTTATTAGGACAATATACAGATAAATGAAAGTAGACATAAAATTTTCGGATCCCAAATTTGAGAAGGAGATAATATCATATTGAAAATCGAAAATTCAGCTATGCAAATCAAATGCAAAGTTTATCACGACGAAAAATTTCGAAATCTGAGGGAAAAGCTAGAAGAGACTGAAAGCCAATTTATTAATTCGATGATGAGATGCACTGTTTGGAATGCTAGTGGTGGGAAATCAGGAGCTAACTTTTACAAGTCGAATGATTCTAGATTTGTCATAAAACAGGTGCAGAAAAACTTCATATTTTTGGAAGAATAGTATTGAAATTTAATAATTTTTATTTCACTATTTTTTATTCAATATTTAGAATATACAGGGGGGCAAATATTGCCGGCCCAATATTGCCGAAAGTGCTGATATTGCCGAATTTAACCTATGCAAAATCACCATTTTAAGCTAAAATAATTCTTGTTAAATAGCCCCCCAGTACAAAAGGGGTGCCCCATATTGCCGCATTGTTGGCCTGTGTAGATATAGTATTTTTACAGAGAACATTACTGTGTATTCGGCTCTAAAATTCGACAAAAGAAGTTTTCTGTCCTCTTGAGACGAATACCACAGTAAAAACTAATTTTACTTACCATTTGTAGAATTTTAGAAACCCTCTCAACATTTTTGAAAACAAGTTAAATTGCGTAGGTTGTAAAATTTTTAGCACTGTTTAAATTTTACACGTCCATCGGTGTCGACCTGTCCTTATAGACGCACATCACAGTACAATTTTTTAGTATTTTTGAAAAGACATATATCGAGATGTAAATATACCTTTATTTTTTTAGGAAAATTCTCGACATTTGACACCTAGTTTTTTGTATTTCATAAAAGTTAATCTTCAAAATAAAATAAATTCAGATTAAAGAAAAAGAGGTCACTTCAATTCAAGAAATGGGTCCTAAGTATGTTGATCATATTATAGACACACTTGAAATGGTAAAACCGACTTCTCTAGTGAAAATATTCGCGGTTTTTCAAGTTGTTGTTAAAACTCATCAAAGAAATTTAGCCTCAAAATGTGATTATATTGTGATGGAAGATTTATTGTGGAATAAGCCGGAAGTTTCGAAAATTTATGACCTCAAGGGAAGTCAAAGAAATCGAATGACCAAGGAGAAAGAAAGTTCAAAATCAGAATTTTCAGTTTTGCTCGACTCGAATTATTTAGCTTCAATGGCAAATTCACCAATTTATCTCAACAAAAGTGCATATTTAGGTAAATTTCTTAACCCTTTCACTCATGGCGCCATTTAAAAAAACACCTTTAGATTAAAGACCAGAAACTGCAGTTTGCTTCTGAATGAATAACTTTTTAGGAAAAAAATTTCTGAATATGTTGCAGTTTCAATTTTTGTCCTGACGACCCTAAATAAATTTTTATTAAAAGTGATTCTGATAAATTGCGTAGGTTAGGCTCTTTTTTTTGGAAAAACACTGCCAGATCATAGACTGTGAAAATTGCAGGTTATTTCTAAGGAAGTCACTTTTTAGAAAATTTAATTCTTAATCTTTTCCATATTGAATTTATGTTGCTTCTGATGTCTCTCCAATTTCCTCCAAAATGAATTGCCGTGGTTGAGGCAATTATCTATATGTTACTTTTTCTATAGGAGTTAATGAAGTCAGAAATGTAAATTTATATAACATACAGTAGTCACGTGTTTTGCTTTCTTTTTTCCAAATTGGCTAAATCTGAATTCCACCGTTTTAATTGGTTTAATCTGGAAAAGACGTTGGTATTTGCCAAAATTGATCGTTCTCAATGGCTGATAGCAAATTATGCAAATTGGAAAAAAGAAAGAAAAAACGTGACATACTGTAAAAGTTTAAGTCTATCCGTAATCTCGGGGACTAAAGAACAATAAAGTTACTAGCACTTTTACTTTTCCCGTAATAGGCGCGCAAAGTTGAATTATATATTGGCCATAAAATTGGCTTTCATGAGTGAGAGGGTTAACTCAACAAAGTCTTATTACTAGTTTGCCCGAAAAGATTTACGTTTATTATGAAAAATAGAAAATGTTAAATTTTTAAAGATTTTTTCAGTTTTAATGCGGGGCTTGGAGCGAGATGTCACATTTCTTACTGAAAATAACATTATTGATTACTCGTTACTTGTTGGAATTAATAATGAAAAAAATGTGTTGACCGTCGGCCTCATCGATTACATTCGGACGTTTACTTGGGACAAATACCTGGAGATGAAGATTAAAACTGGTATAAGGACGGTTATTTTTAAGTTTTTAGAAAAGTTAATCAGTACCGTCAGAGCAGGCTTGTAAAGGGATTTTTCTCTATCTTTTGCTTAAACCTACGCAAAAAAGGGATAGAAAACCCACGCAAATACCATCCCTTTTACAAGCCTGCGTCAGAGTTACAGTAGAGTGCGTTTAAACGGACAGGTTGGTAGGACGGGTTCGGGGTTACAATTCCTGCAGCGTGCGGTTCAACGGACAGCCCCGCAGGTTATTTTTCGCGAAGTGCGTTTAAACAGACAGTTCGAAAAAGTTCCGCTTTCCAAACTGTCCGTTTAAACGCACTCTTCTGTTAAAAGTTTAAACTCAAACGAGTTATACTCAACCAACATTTTTTCATGCAAAAAATACTAGAAATTATTAAGGTTTCTTTTTGTTTATGGTCTCTCTCAATAAATGTTTTGAATTAAAATAACCAAAGAAAGCGTGAGTGGTCCTGCGCCCACAATCGTCAACCCAGAAAACTACAAAAAACGATTCTTAGATGCAATTTCGCAATATTTCAGAGTTGCACCAGATTTGTTCGATAGCAATGAAACTTATAGTTACAGATAAACTGACGTATTTATAACTTATTCATGGCACCGGTATCTTTATCATGGAATTTGTTTGAATTGTTTCAAAAATTTCCCACACTTGTACAGCACAGTTTTTTTTTCAAATTCTGACATAAAATTTCTGAGTACAAACAAAAATCTGAATTTTTTTTGCATTTTTGTGCATTTTAAAAATTAATTTTAATGATAAAGATACCTGCACTCTTATCTATCCAGCAAGTTCATAACTTAAACTATTAAATAAAACTGTTATCCAGGCTGTCACCTATGAGTCTGAAGAATTTCACGGAAATTCATGTGACACCGATTTTTAGTCATATCTGATCAAAAAATACAAAACAATAAATTCTCAGTTTTATTGTTGCGAACGTTTTCGAATATTTAATTATTCATTTTCAAGCTTTTTTTTACA
This sequence comes from Oikopleura vanhoeffeni, assembly GCA_004367855.1. NCBI lineage: Eukaryota > Metazoa > Chordata > Appendicularia > Copelata > Oikopleuridae > Oikopleura > Oikopleura vanhoeffeni. Next base: position 66,463 of record SCLH01002078.1, read on the forward strand.
TTAAAAAATGAATACAGTAAACTCAAAAGTAACAAGGAAATAGATCTAGAAAATTTGCCTTAAAAAATCATAAATTTGCTTTAAAATTTCAAAAATCATAATTTTACAACGAAAATTTATCGCTTTTATAATACAATTATTAATGGCTATTTCGATTAGACAACACTAGATTCTTATAATATGATAGGTAACAGTCTAGTCTCATCTGTTAAATTTAAAAATGACCATTTGTATCATAAATGTTATTACACTCGTACCAATGCTAAATTACGAATAAACAAATTCTTCAACTGTCCTGCCCATTATGCGAAATTAATCATTGCCTTCTAGAATAAATTATTCAATGCTTCTTTTGTCACTAAAATTAATTGCAATAAATGATGCATGTTTAGGAAGGAATCAAAAAAAACTTCGGAAAAAATTAGTTTCGACTATTTGAAAGATTTTTGAAAAGTTAACAAACCTATAAATTCGTTTTTGTAATTTCATAATTGCAAAAAACAAGAAATAAACATTTTTACTTTAATTTATGCTTAGAATTTTTCGATGTTTGTCCAATAAACATTTTTATTTTTTTTTATGTAAATTTTAAAAATTAAAAAAATCGGTTCCTTCGCATCAAATTTGGCTGAATTCGAAGAAAAATGCAAAAAAAAATAATTTCAAATATTTTAAACTTTTCAAAAACAATTTCGAGTATTACAACTTCATTTTGAATACCATTTTTTTTAATCTCACCTGTCCTTAAAGACGCACATCACAGTAATATTTTTGCCATATTGTCCTTAAATTACTTTCCATATTGTCTTTACATTTTTGCAATATTGTCCTTCACTTTTGCCATATTTTCCTTAAATTTCGCAATATTTTCCTAAAATTTGCCATATTGACAATATGATATTGTCCTTAAATTTTAACGCATTGACCTTAGATTTTGCCAGATTGACCTTAAATTTTTGCCATATGTTCTTCATATTTCTGCCAAATTGTCCTTAGATTGTGCCATATTGTCCTTCAATTTTTCATATTGTCCTTAGGTTTTGCTATATTGTCCTTAACTTCTGCCATGCTGTCCTTAATTTACATTTTCGCCATATTGAGCTTGTGAAATTTGTTCGAGATTGTTCCTTTAATTTTAAGGACAATATCATATTGTCAATATGGCAAAATTTAAGGACAATATGGCAAAAATCTAAGGACAATGTGGCAAAACCTAAGGACGATATGGCAAAACCTTAGGACAATATGGCAATACCTAAGGACACTATGGCAAAACCTAAGGACAATATGGCAAAACCTTATGACACATATGGCAAAACTTTGGACTAGCAATTGTCTCAAAATAGGTGTTTTCATAAAATTATCTATAAAACACCTCTCTTTTCAAAAATTTTGACCGAAGAGAAAAAAAAAAGGTCTTCACTATTTTTGCAAAAAATTCTATAAAATGACATCTTTTCGTATAATTTTTGACCGAAGAAGCAAAAAAAAAAAAAAGGTCTTCACTTTTTTCTCAAAAATATTTTTTTATTGTTAAGAATTGACCCCCGAACTTTGGCTTAGTTTTCAGCTCTTCACCGTTATTTTTGAAATTTTAGAGCAATTTTAAAAATAAGGACAATCTGGCACCAAAAGCTAAGGACAATATGGCAAAATCTCAGCTGTCCTATAGAACGCAAAAACCACAGTAACCCAAAATCAATTTGGTATATAAAACGTAGAAATGTTTTTTTTTGGTTCTGGAATTTTCAAATCACAAAAAAATCTCTTTTTTAACTCACAACTCGAAAAATATTATGCGCGAGAATTAACCCAGGCCATCAATAATTCGAATAATCACAAATCTAGAATGAAAAAAGTTAACTTTGATATTGAACTCGCTATTCGACAGTATTGTGATGCACAAAAATTCAAGGAGACTTCCGCGACTTTTGTTAAATGTGAAGGTCACTCTGAATCTAATTTGAACGAAACTTTTGAGAATTTTTTTCTGAAAAATTCCGGCCATGGGAATAAGTTGAGTTTTAGCTACAAAATCAAAAGTGATCAAAAACAAATCAGAGAAAGGTTCGCTTCTATGAATGATGCGCCGAAATGGAAAATATCAAAGTCCACAAGAATCAAGGGAGAAATTCCAGAATCGTTTTTATCGTTAATGGATGAACTATGTATTGATAGAAAAGACGCCAGAAAATTTTATGAAAATACAGAACAGTGGACTTTTATGAAAAGCGACAGAAAAATTTTTTGTACCAAAAAAGGTGATGATGACAAATAAATAAATGAAACCAACAAAGATCAGTTATTTTTCGATCGAGTATTCTAAAGTTTTAACCCGTCGCAACTAACGAATTCAATTTATTAAATTCAAAGGTTTTTTTCGATGGGGTAGCTGTTTTTTAAAGGACACAAAGAAATATTTTGACTTAGTCATGGACTCAGACATGGGATCATCAAACGGGTGAGTTGTATTCGTTTTTCCCAGTCAACCGTATCACCAGTTAATGTCTTTTTCAACCGGTAAAATTGGTTTTAGATAATCTTACATAACAATTGTCTATGTTTGAAGTTTGGTCAGGTACACGATGCAAAAAACCGCTTGATGATCCCATGTCTGAGTCCATGACTTCGTCAAAATATTTCTTTGTGTCCTTTAAAAAAAACAGCTACCTCAGCTGAAGTTTTTATTTTTTCGAAATTTTGATTTTGGCCTAGAAATCGTATGAAATGTATGAAAATAATTGAATTCGGTGGTTGCATCTCACTGCTGCCCAAGTAAATTAACAAAACAAAATAATTTTGACTCAACTTAGACACCTGCGATAGCAGACGACCTTTTTTGGTTTTTACAATCTTCTTTCATCCAAAAAAATTTTCAGTCAAAAATTCCACTCGTAAATCTCAGATAACCCTCTTTAAATCAATTTAATTTTAGGTTGCGGTTATGCAACCCAGATGGTTCAAAACTGTTTCGTCGAACATTGCATCGAAACGCATGGCTGGGGAATTTTCCCGTGTTTATTTTAAAACTGTAAATATGAAGCTTACAGTGAAATGTGCTTAAAACACCACCTCAGAACTCACAAGCAAGAAACAGACGCTAAAATATTAACTGTAAGATGTGCTAGGGCAAATTGTGGAAAAAGATTCAAATCTGATTTTACACTTCAGGAGCATTACCAAATTCATGATAATATTCTGACGAGATGTGCGTTTTGCCAATGGGGTGGTGTTAAATCAAGCGAATTTTCTATTCATATGAATACTCATTTTGGTAATAAACCATATGCTTGTTCAAAATGCCCAAAAAGGTTTTATGCTACTGGTACGAGAACTGTTCATTTTCAAGCATTCCATGATAAGGATGAAGAAAAATATACATGTGATCTTTGTGACTTTAAAACTTATACAAATCCTAATTTATTTCTGCATAAACAGAAGAAACATCCGAAATGAAATAATATACACTCTTCCTTATCTGAAGAAATGACGAAAAAAATGCTGAAGTGACTTCGAATCATACTTTTCGAGTCATTTTTTTTGAGTTTTTTTCCAAAAAACTTGTTTTTAACTACAGTGAAAACGCTAGAATAAAAAATAATTACACCCAACCTACATAATAACAATTTTTTAGTTCTGCCAATCAAAGTTTGACATGTTTTCAAAATTAAAATTTTCAGGAAATTATTCTGATTTTTGTTTATTGAGGATTTTTTGTGATTAAATAGTTCACACTCAAGTGCAAGAAACTTAAAAAAAATCGAAAGACACAAGTTATGCGTCATTACGTAAGACGATTTGAAATAAGGAATTTCAAAACCCAAACATGAGTTTGGATGTTTTTAAGCTATATTGTAGAGAATTTTTTTCTGATCATTTTAAAAGTCAGGATTTTTTTGTTCTTGAAAAATGTTCAAAAAAAAATTGATTTTTCGGTCAATTTTTGGAGATTTTACAAGTAGTCCCCAACCCGGCTCTGGAGAAGCCGTATGCAAAGCTAGAAGGCTGATTGCAAGTGAAAATTATGCGTTTTTCGGTTACCCTGTTTTTTTGCTTGAGGGTCGGCGACCAATATTTGACCTCAAATAACCCATCAAAGTTCAAGGTCAATTTCAAGTTCATCGGATAGACTTGCAAGTACCCTCAAAAGAACCGAAAGGGTTGACTTTCTGATGAGCGTATTAGAAACTATGGGTTAATTATATACCGTAAGGTCGCTAGAGAGCCAAAACTGGACTTAAGATTGACCTTGAGTGTTGACCAGTTTTTGAACTCTAGCGACCTTACGGTATATAATTTACCCATAGTTTTTAATACGCTCATCAGAAAGTCGATCCTTCCGGTTATTTTGAAGGTACTTGCAAGTCTATCCGATAAACTTGAAATTGACCTTGAACTTTGACGTGTTATTTGAGGTCAAATATTGGTCGCCGACCTGTATTTCAAATCGTATAACGTGTTTGTAACTTCTCGAATAGAAAATTTCGCCTCCTCCTCGCGCCCACGTTTTTTATTACCCGAGTAAACGCTAAACACACCGAGTGCATTGCAATTTTCCATCTACATTTTTTCAAAATTTCACCTTCAAAAAACTGTGTTATGATGATTTAAAAGTTCTTTATACATTTAGAATACAGAAAAATAAAACGATCGGCATCGGATGTCTTCTTGTACAGTCTGCCCAGAAAATAAAGGATAGGTCTATTTTTAAATTTGTTGCTAAATCTTTGTGATTCTTATTTTTTGATTTCCTAAAAAATATATTGCCAAAAACCACGATATTTAAATAAAATTGGATTTTTGTATTGGTTTAAAAAGACGCCAAAATTTGGATAACAGCATTTACTAATCTGCTTATCGAATTTGTCTTACCATGTGCGTATGTACGATCGCAAAATATTTTCTTCGAAATTTTATAAATAAATATCCTAAAAAAATCCCAAAAAGTAATACAGTGGGGAAAGGCAATATGGCCGAATGTGCTGAAATCGCCGAATGTAACCTACGCAATATCACAATTTTTATTTAAAATAATTCCTTTTCCCATTTCGCCAAAAGTGCCCAATATCGTCGAATATTTTAGAGATTTTTATCTCAAATTACTTTGTTTGCGTCATGAATGACGTCACTTCCAAGATTGAATTTCCCAAATCTACTCTAATCAACTTTTATTGGATTGCGTTTGATGGAGTATTAAATTCTACGCATTTTGTGATTCACGTCATTCAAACCTATCGTGAAACTCCTTTTAAAATTAAAAATTGTTTGACATATGACGTCATTTCCAACGCCTACGCGTTTTTCTTTTTTTAAACGAAAAAATTAATTTTCTTCTAATATCACCGAAAGTGCCCAATATCGCCGAATTTTTTTGCCAAAAAACTTTCAGCGATATTTGGCCCCCCTGTATATTACCCAAAAAAAAATAATCTTGAAAAATTCTCGAGAAAATTAACTCCAAAAAAACTATCTTATAAATTTCCGAATTAAATATATATTGATTATTTTGCTTAAAGCACTAATGAGATGCAAAAGCTTTTGATATACTTTTATTTTGATACGAACGAAATGCTTATTTGGCTCGATATGTATTTAAAAATATAGGACGAAGGTATCTTTAGCATAGACATTTTTATATACAGGGTGTAAGATTTTTACCTTCTTTTTTTCCAAATTGGTAAATTGCTATCCGCTAATGAGAACTATTAATTTTGGCAAAAACCTACGTCTTTCTCAGATTCAACCAATCAAAACGGCGGAATTCAAATTTTACCAATTTGGAAAAAAGAAGGTAAAAATCTTACACCCTGTATAATTTAATTAAAATACAGTATTTTTACAGCAAACGTTTTTTACCCAGAAATTTAAATCTTGAGGATAGAGAAACCAACTGTGCCAGAATGTTGCATGCGATTAACCTCTACATGTTTTGAGGATGATGTAAAGTGTCGAGAATGGACTCACATCACTTCCAGGGAACACGTTTGCTCACAGTGCTACAATTTTTTTTCTAATCAAGACGAAGGTAATTTATACATGTATTTAATCAAATTCTTGCGAATCGATTTTTGTTATTTTAAAATTTCATTAAATACGCCCGAAAAAATTTAATTTTCGTCGACATCTTTTTTTACTACACTATCTTCGAAAACGTATTTTTGCAATTTTAAATTCCAAAAAAATCGATTGGATTTCAATTCAAATTCTGACTATGAAAACTCAAGATTTTCCCTCTGTTCAAAACAGTTGGGTTGACAGCCAAACACTATTTTAAAAATTGAGGGCATTTATTAAACTTCAAGTTAACAAAGAGTTTTCTTACAGTTTTTATACTGCTAAAAAAATGCAAATATACGGTTTTTTAAACTAAAATTTCGAAGAGAAATTTCCGAATTTTTTGACATTAAAATAACTGTAAAAAACTGTTTGTTAACTTCCTACAGTTTTCGGCTTACTGCCCGGCTAATTAAAAAAGTGATTACCCCAATTATCTCAACTGTTATAATTTAAACATTCAATATTAATTTTCGTAGGCTACCCAGAATGGAAATCGCGATGGGAACCTGATGCTCTCTCGCCACCTAGTGTTCGGAGTTACATAACAGAAAAACTTTTGCCCTTCTGGCTAAAATGCAATAAATGTGCCAAATGGAGAAGAGTTCAAGATAGTCACTTGCCAGATATTGATTCAGAAACTTTAATCAATTATAACTGTAGTCAAGGGCATCTTGTCCATATAACCTCAACGGTAAGAATATTTTACTAAAAAGTTCAAAATTATGATACAGTAAAGTGCGTTTAAACGGACAGTTTGGTAAAACGTAAAATTTTAATCACCAAATTGCTCGTTTATTTGGTATGGTATACCTACTGACCATACTGTCCTTATAGAGGGTGTCCTTGTTCACACAAACCAGCGTAACTGTACATTGCTGTCAATATAGTACAGTAAAGTGCGTTTAAACGGACAGTTTGGTAGAAACGGTTTAAGTCAAAAAGTCTAGCATGGGTATACCGTATACTCATGCTAGACTTTTTGACTTAAACCGTTTCTACCAAACTGTCCGTTTAAACGCACTCTACTGTACTATATTGACAGCAATGTACAGTTACGCTGGTTTGCGTGAACAAGGACACCCTCTATAAGGACAGTATGGTCAAAGCCTACACTTTTTATGTTTCCTCCAAAAAAGAGGAAAATATTTGGTATCTGTTTCTTGGAAAGTATTTATAATCGAACTGTTTTTCGGAAAATTTCTTTAAAACATCTGTTTTAATACAATTTTAGCCAAAAAACGAAAAAACAGTTCTCCTTATTTTTTGCCCAAAATAAATTTTTATTATTGATAAATGGCTTCCGAAACTGGCTCATTTTTGTAAGTATTCAACGTAAATTTTGTGATGCATTTTTGAAGAAGATTGGAAATATGGTATCAAAATCGAAAAAAAATATGGCAAAATCTTAGATGTCCTTATAGACGCAAACCACGTGTACTGTAGTAATTATTTTAAAGTACATTCAAAGTGTATTTATGCCTAAATTGTTGCATTGAATAGATTGAAAAACTAGACATAGGATGAAGTTGTATGATAGCTTATTCTTTCGAGTCATGTTTTTTCCGAAAGTTTCCCGCGGGAATTTTATAAGGACGCATGTGTTCTAATTTTTTTATTTGAAAAATGTGTTATCTTATAAAAAGATTCTAATAAAACCTTTTTTGAACTTTTTCTGATATTATATTTGTTTTATAAAAGATAATTTTTACTTAACGTTTCATTTATTACAACATCTTCAAAAGTAGAGAATTTAATCTATATTTTTTTATATGCTTTATTATAAAAATACATACTAATTTATTTATCTACGTTTCGATTTTATTTATTATAGTCAAATGAATATATCAGGACGCATTTTTTTGAAAAGTTAGCTCCGGGACTATTTTCTGGAAGTTACCAGGGACTTTTTAGGGTGCTGAATTTTAAATTCTAGATTGAACGTGACGGACGTGAAATTACATTTAACAAATCGAAACTGAATACTTCTTGTGAAACTGCTCAGGAAGACATTTCGTTATCAATTACTTCTGAATTTATTAAAACTCTTTCTTATCCACCCTTACTCAAATTCTCTCCCGCTGAAAAATTGTTGCAAGGTTATTATCCCGATGGAGTTGGCCAATCAGTAATCGACTCATCAAGGTATTTTTCTCTAAATAATGCTTTTGAAATAATTTTTGTTTGGTTTTTTTAGATACCGAAAATGGCATACGATCTCTCTGAAAACAAATACCGTGACTCAGAACATCAGAAAAAGATCGTATGTGCCGATTCCGTTTGTCGGTATTAGACTGTCATCTCCGGAGGTGGAAATTTTTCCACCAAAAACTTTAAAACATTTTCAGTTTTTATTATTTTTTTTCAATATTTCATCATTTTTGTCGGTTTTGACTGCATATTTTAATCTCCTCCGCTATGGTGTATTCAGATTTGAGTTTGGAAATTATTTGACCGAAAAACAATTTGAAAGAATTTTTCAAAATTTTATTTCGATTTTTTCGAAATTTTTTTTCAAGATTTTTTACATTTTTAGAACCGCCATAAAATTTTAAGCGTTCTGGCATTACAACTTGTAATCCTAAAGTCACCCCACAAAAAAATGTTCAACAAAAACTTAAAATTTCCACTGGTCACTATAAATTTTCTCATTCCTGGTAATAAATTATAAGTGAGTAATGATTTTTCTGCACCAATGGTTTATCATATGCTATATTAAACAAATGGCGATTAAATAATAAAGTTGAAAAGTGGATTCGAATGGAAATTCTTAATTTTTACCTCAAAAAACTAAAAAATACAAAATTTTTCGTTTTTTTCTGTATTTCTGATGATAATTTTCAAAAATGTCACCATTTTAAGTGTTTTCTTGCACATGAAGGTGGTTGTATGTAGCAAGATTTAAACACCGAAGATTGTAATTCAAATGCAAGAAATTGTCATGAAAAGGCTGGCTTGAGCAATTAAAAAATTATGTCCAAATTCCAACTTTTTTTTATTTCAAAGCATATTAATTCATCAAATTTATGCGCGACAGTTTTCGCCAAACATTAGGGAGTTAAAATTTCAGAAAGTCATAAGCCAATTTCTATCTTAAAATAACCTTCAGGAATATTAAAGAAATACAATTTTTTCACTATTTACAACTTTGTTCTCGACCAAATCTGGAGGTGACAGTCTAGTCGGTATCTAAATAAAAACAGAATTTTGCTCATTATTGTAAAGCTATCAAACACAATTCAGAAAATTTGAACTGATCGAGTCTGAAGATGAGAAATTAACACCAAAAAAGCGAACTCCAAAGAAGTTTTATCGAAATAGATTCTTCCCTACTCGGAAAGCGAGGAAAGATTCAGTTAATCAAAATCAGAAAATTCCATTTTGTGGTGCTTGTAGACACATAAAACCGGTAAAGTGCATTTATAAATCAACCTCGACGTATATTCAAGAAAACAAAACGTTTTTTTTTTCATTCATTTTTTCCTTAAATTTTTAAGGTAGCTTTTTTTTAAATCCACCCACCCTTCTCAGTCATTTTTCTCGAAGACCTTACGAGATATCAACAAACGGTTTTTTGATATGTGTAGCCAAGTAAATTTGTGATATGTAAAATTTTTTGGTTTTTTTCGTGGTCAACCGGTTTACCGGTAATTGATGTTCCAAAACCGGTTTACATCTTTTTCAACCTAAGCTCATTACTTGACAAGTTTCAAATACTTTTTGTTTTAAGATGCCTCGTTAAACTCGGTATTATAGCTCGAAGTGGTACATACGACCAACTTGAGATTTGAGTCAGCATTAAAATTTCAAACAACATGCCGTTTTTTTTTCAATTTCTGAAAATTTTGTAAAAACTACTGGATCAGGCTCAAAATACGCAATGATTTCGAAGAAAATATAAAAAATGAAATTCGACCCAACTCGGGCGTCATATCACACGTTTCCGGTTTCTTTTAACTGGATTAAGGAAACTTAACGAAACTTAATGAAATCTTTAATGAAACTTAATGAAATCCTGGTCATGGGGATAGTATTTTTCAAAAATGTGCTGAAGTCGTCAAAAATGAAATTTGACACCAAAAATTAGAGATTAAAATTTTCCAAATAAATGGTTAAAAATTTTGCAAGAAATTGAAAACTAATTTTAAGATAAAATTTTGTTACCATAAAAATATCATTTTCAGTTTTATCAACCTGGTGACAATCCTGCTGCTTTGACCTTACGTCCCGATTCGTTCGAACCTGATGAAGCTTCTCATTTTGGTGATCTGCCTCCAGCGGCACAAAGATTAGTTTTGGCTCTTAGAAATTTGGTGATTTCGATTTGGTCACTTAATCCGTCATCACCTGTGACTGTTTATACATCGCTAAATTTTACCTTGGTCAGAGGGCTGATAAGAGTTTCAATACCATTTCTTATTGAAAGAGTTATCACTTTTTTAACTATAAAAGGTTAGTTTTCTTTGGTCAAATACGTACTTTGTTTAAAGTTTTTTCAACGTTAATATTTCATTTGAATTTATAAATTTCCTGAAAACGGTGCCTTTCCTTATGAAGCTTTGGTCTACTAATATGCGGCAAAACAAAAAATTTAAAAATTTCGAGCGTTCAAGTTTTTGGAAATATTTCGAAATATTACACATTTCCGAATGGACTTCCATACTTTTTTTAGTTCATTTTTGAATATTTATTTGTCATTAAATCTACAAAATATTTCTCGCAAAAATTAAGACTAATAATTTCTATAATTCGGACAATGGAAAAATATAACGGTTGTTCTGTGACAATTTTTTGTATTCTTCGTTTTTACGAAAATTTTCCATTCTGCGAAAAAATTGTATAGAAGTTCAAAAACTTTCCATTTTTAGCTCTCTAGCGCTATTTTTAGTTATATTTTAGATTTTCAGAGCATAATTCGTCTATATCGAAAATGATCCCTACTGCGCCTTTTACACCAGTGGGCGTAAGTGACCAATGAAATAGCGGGATTCTTGAATTAGGTCGACAATCGAGTATTCTGATTTGACACTGGCTCATAGTTACGCCTACTAGTGTAAAAGGCGCAGTAGGGATCATTTTCGATATGGATTACCGACCCTCAGAGTACATTTGATTCTGAGCATTTGATTGGTTTAATCTGACCAATGAAATCGGCCTATTCCGCAAACCAGGGTTTTGTTTGGGTGCTAATATCTTGCGTTGTTTGTATCATTTAAATATTCAGGCTCTGTACTTTGAGGGTCGCTAATCCATATGCACAAGACAGCATTTTTCACGTTGACAAAACAGCAAAAGCAAACCTTTCCTTATAGACAAAATAGACAGCAGTATTTCACTCATCTAGTTTGTGAGAATATCACTCATTTCATTTTTTGATTTTAATTGCGTCAACGATTTATTTGAAAATGTTCGTCACCGAGTTAAATTTGGCACTTTTTTGTTTTCGCCTGTAATTATGTGTTCAGGTTTGATAAACTATGGTTTAATGGATGAAATACCTGCTCCAATTTTATGCCCAAATCAAAAAGTGGAATCAATCCTTGTCATCGGTGCAGGCCCAGCTGGAATATCGGCGGCTAGACAGTTACATAATTTTGGATATAAGGTTAAAATATTAGAAGCTAGAAAAAGAATCGGCGGGAGAGTTCTGGATGTTCAGTGGGATGCGAAATGTGCGTCAGGGGCTATGGTTATTAATGGATGCCAAAATAATCCTATTGTTACAGTTTACAAAATGATTTCGAATTTTATAATGAAATTTTTTGCTCAAAATAACGCCCCCCAGAGAAGAGATGCAGCCATAAAAAACCGCGTGGCACCAAATTGGAAAGAAATTTAATTTAAATTAAATCTTTGCCAAATTAACTAAACTGCAATACACTGGACAAGCAGCCAATAAAAAAACGAGTATGAAGAGAAGAGAGAGAATTTATTTCAGACGGAAAAGGATTTTGCCACTGGATGAACAAAACCAAACTCAGGAAAAGAATTCCTCGATTCTACAAACTGAACGAGTTAAGACTCTAAACTTAGACAGAATGATCGTATAAAAATGTCGAAACTATGGAATTTTTATTCTTTCATGATATTTTTCCCAGCTTTCCTAGAATAAGAAGACACGCCGTTTACCTAGCCCTTATCCAAATCGCAAAAGCAAAATATGGAATTTGTGGAGATTTAATTTTTAAAAAAAATTAAAAAATAGGGGGATAGGGATGGAAAAATAGCCAAGAACGCTGACCTTTCTTTACTGGAAAAGACAAAAAAAATAACATAAGAGAAATTTTAAGATTTAACAAAAAATTCAAAGAATTTTTCTCGATTATTAAAATTCTTCTCGGTTATTATTCCTCGAAATTCTTTCTCGATTAATAAAAATAAGTTGAAAAATTGGCCGCGAGAAAGAAATTAGTAATTACTTGATGTTTTCATTTAATCATGAAACACCACGTTAACACTACGTCATTCAAAAATAACAAGACTTCAAACATAAAAATATTAAACGGAAGTAAAGATGAATAACTTTGAAGAATAGGCTGTATCCTCATAATTTCCCTCTTTATTGAAGAAAATAATTATTAAAGGGGTACAATTACAGCATAAACACCTTAAAATTAATTCGACTTATAAATGTCGTAATCATTTTTTAAGGGCCTTCCTAATCAAGCTGAAACTCATTATTAACCAATTCCATGAAGTGAAATTTGGCCCTCGGATAACGGGGAATTCGTTAAAATCAATAATTTTTCCACCTTATTTCGCTAAATTGAACACTGACTAAGAGCCGCGGGGACTCCTTCTGATATTTCTCTTTTGTTTCGAACATACAAATTAATCTTTTTTTTCTCACATTAGATCAGAAAAAAATTGTTTTGCTGATTCAATAATTGACAGAAACCGAACTTATTACTTTTTTAACAACCTAAAGATGACCTCATAAGCAAAATTTCAAAAAAAATGAGTTCACTTTCCATTCTAGAAGCGCGCACTTTAAAATTAAGGAAAAAACAATGGAAAATGGCAAATTTCAAAATTTTTGCCCCTTTTTTTTTACAAATTTAGCTTCTACACGCAAGTTTTATATTTACAGGGTTTGTTCGAGATTTAGAATGCAAAAAAAAATTAAATGAGAAACTCAAGACGGGGCCGAAAATTTAATGGCGACAACTTGTCAAAATCCAAGTTTTTGAGAAAATTCTAGAGTTCGGAACAATAAAAATTTTGGCCTCAGAGTACGTTGACTACTGCTGTTTACATAATCTCAAGAATTTTTAACTTTTTTCGTGTTTTTTTCGAAGGCGCTGAAAATTTTTAAAGATTTGAAATTACGGTTTAAAATTACCAAATGTGGCTCAGCGCCTGGGCCATGAAAAGCCTCGACCCGGCCCAGCCCCTAGACTACAGCCAAAACAGTGGCCCAGGCGGCCAGCCCCCAGCAGAATTGTTGATACGAAATTTTCCCCGATTACCCTAATTTTATGATGATAGGTTCAAAAATCGTTCTCAACAAGATATATCTTTTGTACAAAATCATAAATATTGTATTCATATTAAAAGTTTAGATTTTGATTTACTCTTATAAATTGGAAAAAAACATTCCTTGGTAAATTTTTTACCGCGGACTCAAAAAGCGTAAAAAAGTAATCCAATGACAGATAAATGTTTCTAATTTCGCAGGAGAAACAAATGAAGGGCCGCAAACACGCGAGTTCTATTTTTTAAAAAATAACATCATCTCAAGTTGAGATCTCAACACACAAAGTATTGCAATAATACTGGTGATTTCCTATTGTGGATTGCGCTGGGCAATACACACGTCTAAAGGATTGCAAAAATACACTATAAAAAATACACGGCCCAAAGATTTATTTTTTTATTTTAAAAATTTCCTTCAAATTCTGCAGCAAGCCCAATTTACTTCATTCCTTGGTAACTTATTGTATTAAAACACGAATTTTTTCCCGGAGATGAGTCATACCGTAGAACCTAGGCCATTAGTTAATGACGATTGAAATAAGAATTTCAAAAAAAAAAAATCGTTTGATAGCTTAACACATTAAAAACCGATTTTTTTTTTGAAATTCTTATTTCAAATCGTTCTATGCTTATCACTGTAAAACCCTTTTCTAACCCCAAATTGGTCTCAAATTAGAATTCGGAATTCCGACTCTCGATTTAAGGGTATCCCTGCTCAATTTGACTATTCTCGATAAATATAGCCGAACAGGGCTCGAGAATATAATTCAGATTAGCCAGTTGTAGAACTAGCCTTCAACTTGCGAAAAAAAATTTGCAAAACTTTTTTTGTAGACCACACTCCTTCACACATAAGCGGCACAAGAGCCACTAAGCCAAAAACGGAAACATTCCTACTCCTCTTAGAGGTTATATTTTTCATAATTTTTTATAATCTTTAACATAACCTGTATAATTGTATACAAAACTTTTGTAGGAAGCTTTTGTCGATAATGCTATATTTATTCTAGAATACGTAAAAAACGTTCAAAATACCGGTTTTTTGGACTTTTTTTCATCGGAAATCTATCTCCTTCCTAGGTTAAATCTCAAAATTTTACTCAAATTTTTGCAAAAGCAAGCTCTGAACAAACAGAAACTTTGTAGGAGGTTTTGTCAATTTCGCCCCCAAAACAAAAAATATGAATTTTTCAAGGTCACGGGAAAAATTTCCGAAAAAAAATGTGCCTTTCGATTTTTTCGAAAGTAGGCTCAAAAGAAAGCTGGGAAAACACTGAAGAAGAAAGTTGGCTTACGTCAACCCGATATTTTAAAGTTTAGTGGTCAAATGACACAAACGTTATTTTTGAACATAATTTTGAGAAAAAATACCTGAAAAAATCAAAAAACGCAAAAATTTCGAAATTTTTTTTGTTGTCATTTGGGTTGTTTTATGCGTTCATATATAACAATTGATTGAGTGCATTTTTTATGACATAATAACTGCAAAGAATGTAGGAGCAGGGATACCCTTAAGGCATTGTGTGCATACAATACCGCGCAAAAAATCAGAGTCGCATACGTATGTAAACAACGGTCAAAGTAGGCCACAGGATTGTGGCTCTGGTGGCCTTGGCGCAACTTTTTTATAATGCTACAAGGGTTAAAGAGTGGCCAGAGTAGAGAATTTTTTGGTTGATTTTAAAGGTTAATTTTTCGTTACAAATCTTCTAGAATGTAAAATTTAATTTATCCGAAAAAAATTTCAATAAATTTAATTTTAAATTAAAGATGAATGTTCGAAAGAGATT
>SCLH01002078.1:81803-104029 GCA_004367855.1 Oikopleura vanhoeffeni
GTGGCGAAATCAGAGTGTATCTTAAGGGCCTCGGTGGCATTTTGACAGATACGTATATCCGCCGATATGGGCTCTTGATGAAAAACTTTTTACTGGGTTTATTGTATTCCTCAATTTACCATCAAAATGATGTTTCATAATCCAGGCAACTTTGTAACTACAGAATTTTCGAATTATTGCTTTTAAAACAAAATTTTGAGTTCGAATTAAACTTTCCGAATTCGACAAATTATGAGAAATTTTTGAAAAAAGGTCCGAACATTATAAAAAAATGCCTTATTTTGTGTTCAAATATTTTTTGCATTATTTGTTTCAAATCAAAGAAAAAACTCTTCATATGGCTACTTTACTTTTCGCGTAGGTGACCACATATTTTTTTATATGCTATTTGAAAATCATATGACACTTTTTTGAGATTTTTGGTCGAAACTTTTCGGAAATATTTTGAAAATTTTCCTCATTTCTGGTTGAAAATTTTTCAAACTAATTTTTCTGGAATCCAAAGCTGAAAATATTGGGAATGGCTACGTTCACTATATTTAAATATGCTTTCGTTTTGTTTCTTCGCTCCTGTTTATACTCTGAATCATACCTTTTTGAATGAAAATACGGTTTGCGCGAAATGTACTTTAGCCATGTTTAATCAAAAATTAAAGAAAAATTATTTTACCGAGATTTGCCTAATTGGTAAGATGACTCGTTCACCACGCAAAATTTAATAAATTTAACTCATGAAAATATATATTTCTTTCGATGTGCTAAAATTTAGTTTTTTTCGTCTTTTTTAGGGAAATTTTTCAATTTTGACGTAGAAATCATATGAAATTAAATTATATAAATTTTCGATGGTGATCGGAGACCATTTTTTGAAGCTTCTAATTAAGAAAAAAAATTTTAATGTAATTTAGACACCTAAAGTACCAAACGCGCGTTTTTAGAGTGTTTATTTTAAAGACGATTTATAAAGTAAAAATAATCGATCTGAAAAAAACAGATTATAACAAAGTGAGCGCAACAGTGGCAACTACGTTAGAAATACTTTTTATTTGAAAATTATTAGGTGGCAAAAGTTTCCCATGAAGACAAAAAAATTGAAAAAGTGCAAATCTGCCAAATGCACCGACCCCCTTAAAGGAGTGGGTGTCGCTGATTTGGGCCTCTTCCAAGGTTATTTCCCGCCAAACTAGCAGAGGTGATATTCCAAAAACAGTTGTAACTAACAGAACAACCTTCGCGGTAATTTTAAACTAACAGTAATCTGATACAATCCCACCTACGCCGACACCTACGCTTTTAAAAAGCCTCCTGAAAAGACACGCAGTTAGTGCCTACTCCTTCAATTTTCATCATTTTTTATTATTTTTTTGTGTCAGGCTCCGGAGAAGCCTACGAATAATGCAAAAGCGCTTTTGTTTTAAATTTGCTTTCAGCGGCCAAACAAGCTAAAAACGAAAACAAAAATTATTGATTTATTTATGATTTAAATTGAAAGTGCGCTAATTTGATTTCTTTTGACGCTACCGAGTTAAAAATAGCACCAAAATCCTTAAAAGTGTTTGTATTTACGGAAAAAATTATTTTGAAGCATTTTTTCTGGTTTCTAAATTTGTCAAAAATTTAGGCTCAAATGAAAAGTTGCCATGGCCCCCAAGAGACGCCAAAGCAAAATTTCGAAAAAAACTCTCTAGTTTATTGTCAAACAAGTCTTCTGCTTTCAGATGCAGTATGAGTCGAAACTGTATCTCCCAAACTGGTGGAGGAGATAGCTTTTGCCTGAGCCTCCCAAACTGACCATTTCAAAATTTTAATTTTGGTTTTTTCGCGTTTTTGTCCGCTGAAAGCAAAATTTTAAAACAAAAGCGCTTTTTCATTATTCGTAAGGCTTCTCCGGAGCCTGACACAAAAAAAATGATAAAAATTGAAGGTGTAGGCACTAACTGCGTGTCTTTTTCAGGAGGCTTTTTAAAAGCGTAGGTGTCGACGTAGGTGGGATTGTATCAGATTACTGTGAAGTTTGAAATTACCGCGAAGGTTGGTTCTGTTAGTTACAAATTTTTTGGAATATCACCTCTGCTAGTTTGGCGGGAAATGACCCTGGAAGAGGCCCAAATCAGCGACACCCACTCCTTTAAGGGTGTGGGTGTGGCAGATTTTGACAGTTAACGAAGCTTTTTTTGGATAAACTAGCAGAGCTGATACCTCAAAAACTTTGCATCTTGAAGAAAAACTCTTCACGGTGATTTGTAATTTAACAGTAATCTGATACAATCTCACCTACGCTTTAAAAATCCTCCCAAAAAACACTCAATACGCATTTCTCCTTCAATTTTCACCATTTTTTATTATTTTTTTTGTGTCAGGCTCCAGAGAAGCCTACAACACATATTGCAAAAGCGCCCTTTTCTCGGAATTTTGCTTTTGGCGTCCAAAAAACGAAAACAAAATTAGTGATTAATTTATTACTTAAATTGAAGGTGCGCTAATTTGTTTTCTTTTGACCCTACCAAGTTAAAAATTGCACCAAAATCGTAAAAGTGTTTGAAATTACAAAAAAAAATATTTGAAGCATTTTGTCAAATTTTTTTTTGGTTTTTAAATTTTGTCAAATGAAAAGGTTGACATGGCCCCCAACAAACGCCAAATCAAAATTTCAAAAAAAACTCTTTAATGTTTTGTTAAACAAAGCCTGTGCTTTCAGATGCAGTATTAGACACAACTGTATCTCCTGAACTGGCGGAGGAGATAGCTTTTGCCTGAGCCTCCCAAACTGACCAATTTAAAGATTTAGGCTAAAAATGAAAAGTTGACATGGCTCCAAGAGACGCAAAATCAAAATTTCAAAAAAAACTCTTTAATGTTTTGTCAAACAAGGCCTGTGCTTTCAGATGCAGTATGAGACAAAACTGTATCTCCTAAACTGTGGAGGAGATAGCTTTTGCCTGAGACTCCCAAACTGACCAATTCAAAAATTTAACTTTTGTTTTTTTACGCCAAAAGCAAAATTCCGGAGTAAATGAAAATAATGCATTATGTATGAGGCTTTTTTGAAGCCTGACAAAAAAAAATTATGAAAAATGTGTGAAAATTGACGGAGAAAATGCGTATTTAGCGATTTTTAGGAGGCTTTTTGAAAGCGTAGGTGTCGGCGTAGGTAAGATTGTATCAGATTACTGTTAAATCACAATTCACCGTGAAGAGTTGTTCTTTATGATGCACAAGTTTTTGGGATATCAGCTCTGCTAGTTTATCCAAAAATAGCTTCGTAAACTGTCAAAATCAGCGACACCCACACCTTAAGGGGGTCGGTGCATTTTGACATATACAGATATCCGCGGATATGGACTCTTGATGAACAACTTTTTACTGGGCTTATATATTCTTCTCAATATACCATCAAAGTAATGCTTCATAATCCAGGCAACTTTTGTAACTACAGAATTTTCGAATTATTGCGTTTTAAGAAAATTTTAAGTTCGAATTAAACTTTTCGAATTCGACAAATTATGAGAAATTTTTGAAAAAAGTTCCAAACATTATCAAAAATGCCTTATTTTTTATTCAAATATTTTTTTCATTATTTGTTTCAAATCAACGAAAATCATTCTTAAAATGGCCACTTTAACTTTTCGCGTAGGTGACCACATATTTTTTCTATGCTATTTGAAAAATCATATGACACTTTTTTGGGATTTTTGGTCGAAACTACATTGTATTTGGAAATATTTTTAAAATTTTCCTCATTACTTGTTTAAAATTTTTAAACTTATTTTTGTGGAATCATTAGCTGAAAATATAAAGAATGGCTACTTTAACTTAATTCAAATATGGCCTCGTTTTGTTCATTCACTCATGTTCATACTCTTAATCATAATTTTTTGAATGAAACTACGGTTTGGGAGAAATCCATTAAAGCCCTCTTTAATCAAGAATTAAAAAAATATTTCACCGAGACTTGCAACTAAAGTTGGTAAGTCGACCATTTAAAATTTATTTCATTTAACTCACGAAAAAAAATATTTCTTCGATGTTGCTAAAATTTCGGTTTTTTCGTCTTTTTTCAAAAAATTTAAATTTTCGATTTTGACTTGAAAATCGTATGAAACTAAAAATAAGACTACTGTAACAAAGTATCATTTATCGGTCGAAGAGAAATTTAAGGTTCTGGAAGTCCGCGAAGAAAGTCTGCAAACAAATCCTGAAGCTACTTTGGTTGATATTAATTTTGGAATTGGCCAAAAATCTATAAAAAGTCAAGGAATCAATAAAAATTATCAAAAAATTATGCTCACTAACTTTGGTGTGATGGAAAAAAAGTCTTACAAACTTCTAAAGAACCATTTCACTTTTTTCAAAAAATTTCTCGAATTTGAAAAATTTAATTCGAACTCAAAATTTTCTTTAAAAGGAGTGATTCGAAATTTGTGTCGTTACAAAAGTTGCCTTGATTATGAAACATCACTTTGATGGTATATTGAAAAAAATTTATAAACCCAGTAAAAAGTTTTTCATCAAGAGCCCATAACCGTATCTGTCAAAATGCACCGCCCCTTAACTTCTTTTTTAGCGTTATGCACGAGAATAGAAGTACAAAGCATAAGATGCAGAAGTTGGTCCCTCCAAACTTGGTCATAAAGGACCTTATCAGGAAGGCTAAAAAACCACTTTAATTGTTTTTTTGCATTTTTAATGTGTTTAAGGGAGTGGGTGTCGCAGATTTGAGCCTCTTCCAAGGTCATTTCCGGTCAAAATAGCAAAGATGATATTCCAAAAAACGTTTGTAACTAACAGAATCAACCTTCGCAGTAATTTTCAATTTAACAGTGATCTGATACAATCCCACCTACGCCGACACCTACGCTTTTAAAAAGCTTCTTAAAAANAAGCTCTTAAAAAGACACGTAGTTCGTACCTTCTTCAATTTTCATCATTTTTTATTAGTTTTTTGTGTCAGGCTCCGGAGAACCTACCAAATAATGCAAAAATTGCTTTTGTTTTAAAATTTTGCTTTCGGCGGTCAAGAAACGAAAACAAAAATTATTGATTTATTATGATTTAAATTGACAGTGGCTAATTTGTTTTCTTTTGACGCTACCGAGTTAAAAAATTGCACCAAAAATCCTTAAAAGTGTTTGTATTTACGGAAAAAAGTATTTTGAAGCATTATTTTACTGGTTCCTAAATTTTGTCAAAAATTTAGGCGAAAAAATGAAAAGTTGACATGGTCGTCAAGAGACGCAGAAGCAAAATTTCAAAAAAAACTCTAGTTCCATTGTCAAACAATTCTTGTGATTTCAGATGCAGTAATGAGTCGAAACTGTATCTCTAAAACTGGTGGAGAGATAGCTTTTGCCTGAGCCTCCCAAACTGACCATTTCAAAACTTAAAAATGGGTATCGATATTTTTAAAGCTATCTCGTAGAGATTTTTCTGGTCATTTAGGGGGTACTGGTCGCTGGAATTGGTGTTTCTCGATAAAAACTGGTCAAACCAGGCTTCGAGGATATTATCAGATTAGCTAGTTTGTAGATCTAGCCTTTAGCTTGCGTGAGAAAGTGTCAAAACTTTTTTGTAGGCACACACTCCCTGACACATTTAAGCAACACAAGAGGACCTAAGTTCAAAATGGTTTATCTAGTCTCCTCGCTGGTTTTATTTTGAAATAAAATAAATTTTACACATAAACTGGTATAATTGTATTGAAACTTCTCTGAGAGCGTTTTCGGTCGATAAAGTGCTATATTTTTGTCAGACAGAGTGCGATGAAACCACCGTTTTTTTGGACTTTGTTCATCGGTTAAACTCTATCTCTTCTAGGTTAAATTTCAAATTCACTCAAATTTTTACAGAAGGTAGCTCGAAACAAATAAAAAATTCTAGGGCGTTTTTTCATATTTCGACCCAAACTCAAAATGATGTGAATTTTTGGTCATTCTTCGAAAAATTCTTAAAAAAAGTGCTTCTGATTTTTAAAAATTTTAGCCTAAAGGGCTAGGCGCATGCCTATAGACTCAATGGATTGCAAAATCGGCGCCGAGCGCAAGGCAAAAACGCCCCGAAATCGGCATCCGGATGATTACGGTCACAACAAGTGGCCCGAATGCTGAGAGAGAAGAGGTCAGTGTGGGTGAGGAGGAGGAAGAGGCGTGTCCTCAGATGCGGGTCTGAAACCGAATCGGTTTCTGGCTCCATTATTCGGCGGAGCCTGAAATCGAAATCGGTTTCAGATTCCGTATTCGCGGGAGCGCCTTTTATTATCCCAAGGCTCCCTCGGCCGTTGATCCACACGAAGTTCTAGGAGCAAAAAGTCTTTAAAAATATTTATTAATTTAATAAATTAAATATTAAAAGTTTTCTATTGTTTTAATTTAAAAAAAAAATCCAAAAAAAAACATTTTCGAAATATTTTTTGGTAATATTTATTTTATTTCAAAAAACAAATGCCAGCATTTACTTCTTGAGAGTACTTACTCCGGCAAATAATGAGACAATCTTGGAACTCTTTCTAACATAAACAACTAAAATATGACGGATCTTTAGCTTTGTTTATTTAGGAAGAGTCCAAGATTGTCTCATTCTTGCCGGAGAGTATCTTACCAAGTCCCACTACTATTTGGGATATTGTGAATTTAATATGTTCGGAACAGTCATTTCCAATATTGTTTTGATGTTATGATTGTATGAGAGTTCCACGACGCAGGAACATGGTCACAGCAATTAGTTAGTGCTTCTTTGATGACTCTGGAGCCCTTTATTAAACTACGAACCACTGTGATAAATGAATACACACGTGTGCACAGTGCACTGCACAATGCCCAGGTTCCCTGAGATTAAGATTCAATAACTTTCTTTTATGCAACTTCCTGGTTTTCATCGTTTTGTAATAATCAGTCTCGTCTTAACATTTATAATAATTGTCAAAAAGCTTTTAATCTCTTTTTTAAGTGGCCGACTATTTTTGGACCCGTCAGTAAACTTCTGGTCATGCGTGCCAGACGTTTTAAATCAAAGCGTATAACCGAAAGCATCATTATCAACATTAAAAAAAGGCATGAAATGTTGAAGACGAATCGAGTCATTGACGATTTGAAATAAAGGAAATTTCTAAACTCAAATGAGAGCTTTCGGAATGTTTTATAGTGTGGTACTCCGTCGCTGGAATTGATTTTTCTCCGATATAATATATAGCCAACCAGGGCGTCGTGATAGTTATTGAGATTAGCCAGTCTTGAAGAACAGCCGTTTAGCTGCGTGCAAGATTGCCAAACATCTTTTTGTATGCATACACTCCCCCATACATAAGCGACAAAGAAGACCAAGCGCAAACATGGTAAACGTATCTCCTCCAAGGTTTTATGTTTGCACATGGCCGAAAAAAACAAGTGGAAATTCGAAAATCCGCTGCATGAAATGAAAACCATAAGTGTTTCCGTGGTTGCCTGCCAAGTTGAGGTGAGATTGTGTGATCAGAAATACCGTAACACCACAAACTCAAAACGTCCTGACAAAAATTTCAATTTGATACAATTTTTACCAAACGTCTTTGAAAACTTTTTCGATTTGAATGAAAATGTTTTTGGAAAAAAACTGTGATTTTTAAATAAAGTGGTTTTATTAATTGAAATCAGGTAACATATGTATAGACGAAACGTTAAATAATACAATACCGTTTATCACTTTTTGGTTAGAAATGCGTACCACTACTCTTTACGTGTGATTTTAACGTTGTGGCTACTGCATTCTAACCCAAAAAGGGATATAAAAAATTTTATAATATTTTCATTGTTCAAAATATGAAGTTATTTGAAAAATCCGCCGAAATGCCATTTTGCGAGTTTGTTATTCGACTTCTAGTGAGGTTACAAGCGTTCCAAAAAGTTGCAATAACTTCTGTTGCAAAGTGGCTAATTCAAAATCGGAAACATCCTTTTTTTTTTCGGTTTTTAAAGGTTCTTTTTTCTTCCTCAAGTTTTTTCATCATTTTTTTCAATTATGGTCCCTTGTTCTTGAAAAGTAAATGAACCGATTGTCCTTGGTTAACGATCTTCTCAGTTTGAATTGTGAAATGCTTCGAAACTTTCGGATAAGAAACTCCAGGAATTATTTGGATATATTAACAACTTCGATTTTTTGTTAAATGTATACATTGTGTATCTGTACTTCGGACGCTACATTTTTCGGTATAATATCGGTAATAAATTCATTCATTTTTTATACTTTCAAAGTTTGAGGTGTATTTTGATTATATGTAAAGACGCTCAGGGGCCATCCACGCCACGAGATATTCTCGAAAATAAAACGTAAATCTTTGAAGAGGCAGGTTTTGGGACGCTTCTGGGGACATCTACGCTTATTTTTTGAATTTAAGGAACGCCCTGGGACATCTACGCCATTTTCAATTTTAAGGAACGCCTGGGACATCTCCGCCATTTTCAAATTTTAGGCCCTCCGAGCAAAACAGCTCCCTAATAAAAAGGTCCTATAAACCTGGACCTTAAGGCTCTAGAGCAGTTTTTCACGCGAATTTTTTGCTGAAAATATTTTTGGTGCCATCACTTTGTGGCGCTGTTTTGAGAGTGGTCAAAGTTTTATTTCAAAAAAAAAGCAAAAATGTACATCTCATTTCGCGATGCTCACACACTTTTTTGGGTTAAAACGTAAAATTCTGCTCCAGATTGAACATCTCAAATTTTATGAAAGACAAGACACGTGGTGTAGCACGGAAATGGAGTGCCCGAAAACTCGAATTTATTTGAAATCAAAATGATTTATTGGGGGTAAAAACTGTTATAAGATGCGCAACTTTGTGAAAACGGTTATTAATAACTATAAGGTCTAAGAAGACCAGCAGGTGGGTGTAAAGAACGATTCCCATGAATTTGGGTGGTGTAAACAGCAACAGCGGTATTTAAGCATTTACAGGAAAGCTTCTTATAAGGAATAAAATGAAATTAATCATTAGATGGAATATTTTGAAGATCATTTTAATTTTATTTTTTGGAAAAATTTTCAAAATTTTTGTCGATCGCTGATGATTGAAAATAAAAATGCTAAAAAGTCACGTTTTGGACCCTGGAAATGAACCGCATGATTAAATAAGAACTTGAAAAAACATATTTTTAAATTTTTTTTACAAATCGGAAAATTTTGGTTGGTTTTTTAAGGGGGGTGGTCGTCGCAAATGAGGCTTCTAAGAAACAAATTTTCTCATTTTATTTTTATGCCTTTTTTATGAAAATATGGAAAATTACCACGCATTTGGTACTCGTTTTATTGTTGATACATGGCTAGATAAAGTCACTTTTTGAATAAGTTCAAAAATATTCATAATGAAAAAAGTTTAAAATTTCTTGATTTTTGGAATTTAAAACACGATTTACAGAAAAACGAGTCGGAATTTAGAACAAAACTCAACTCGATTTTTGGCAATGGACTCTTCAGCTTGCAGATCATCTAGGTTTCAATGTGTGATTTTTTAAATCCAGGGAGGAGAATCATTTTGATTGAGACCCTTAAAACAAGGGTCAACATGCATTTTTAATGAAAAATTAGGATAGTTTTTTTAAAAACCATTCCCTTTTTTTTATTTTTTTTTTCATCTTTTTTATTTCTCCTTTCATTCAGGTTACACACTCGAGACGGCTGATTAACCACCAATTCTAGAAGCAGCTTAATTTTATTCTATTTTCAGAAAATCAACACAGGATGTAAAAATTAGAAAACTTTTTTTACAAACTTTCAGGGGATCAGTACAGACTCCATCTTCTACCATATTCAATGTGGGTTTCGAATTGTGAATGTTTAATCAGGGAAGAGATACATTCCTGATTGAGACCCTAAAACAAGGTCAAATATTTTTTTCGATAATGATGAAGCATCAGTCCACAAGAATTTTCCCAAAACCTTGCTAGGGGATCTGTCACGCTAATTTCAGTTATAATGTAATGGAACTCATAACTTATTTTATAGCCTTGAAAGTCGGGAGGAAATACATTTAAATCCGTAGTTTTGGAAGCTCGTAACGAGCAGCTGAGGCTTCTAGTTAAGATTTACGAGTTGAAAATTTTTCGAAAAAATCAAGGGCAAAATTAATTCAGTTCTTGAATGCAATTAGGTTAAGAATTGGGTTGAAAAAAGCTTTATGGCAATTGTGTAGCAGCCAGAAAATCAAGCCAAGGCACAAAATAAGCTCAGAAAACGTAACTATCTCTAAAGGCGCGGTGTCCAAACATTCCACTGATGTTGTCTAAAGTGATTGCTTGAGTGATGATCACTCAGTGAATTACACAGCCGATAAATTTAGCGGTCCCGCATTATCAAGCACCTCCTTGCCTATAATTCATACTCGGGAACAATCACTAAGAAAACAATTAGGGGATTCGACCACGCGCTATAGAGATAGTAAAACGTTTTTTGAGATGGAGTTCGTTGGGAAAAAGATTATGCACACTTAGAGTGGCTGCGCCAGAAAACCGATTTTGATAGTCGCCTGAAGACCCAAATTGAACCATGGATCGATAGATAAGTAATGAATGAAAAATATCTGTTTCCAAAACATGGCTAAAAATATAAATTATATTATATTAATATCTTCCTTCTTTCTTTTTTCCAATTTGTATAACTTGGCTATCCGCCATTGAATCAATTTTGGCAAATACCTACGTCTTTTCTAGATTAAACCAAATCCAAACGGTGGAATTCAATTTTATGCAACATTTTGGAAAAAAGAAAGCAAAAAACGTAACATAACAAGTAATGTCAAATACTGTATAAACTTAATTTTATACAGTATGATTCCTATATATGCTTTGGATCATATTCACTTTTGTGCGGCCAAGTAAATACTAAAATATGGTTTCCAGCCCAAGTCTGCCCCCGTAGTTTGCGGGTAAACATTATTACTATGATTTTTCGGAAGTGTAAAAGGTACTTTAATGGGATTTTAAGGAAGTATAAAGCTATCATAAAGTTCGCTATTGTACGATCGAAGAAAGAACTAATATTAATAAGTTTTTATTATACAAATCTCACAATAGTAGTTTCAGATTTTATAAGAGAAAAATCATATTGAGTTGAGCAGATTTTCAAAAGCAATTTTCAGGCTAAAACATAGCTACAGGGGGGGGGTCAAATAATATCGCCGGCCCAATATGGCCGAAAAAACTAAATGACGCTATTTTTTTAAAAGGTCTTGAATTTCCTATTTGAATTTTTTTTATTACGTTAGTAGTGTAATATTTTTTTAATAAATTCCCACATTACCCGAAGATTCGGATCTCAAACTAACCGTTTTTTCGAATCATTCCCACTCAAAAGAACACTCGCAAACAGCTTGGATTTTCAACTTTCTGGTGAATAAATTATCCGATCCGATTTGTAATCGCTATCATTTTTTGAAAACTATATATCGATATGTAAAGTAAAAAATATTTACTAAAAATAATACGATATGTTAAAGTAAAAATATTTTTAACAAGGTTTGAAAAGTTACATTGCTTGTAATTTAAAAAAAATCTTATTAAAAGATTTGACATAAAATTTATGGTTTTTCAAATGAACCGCGGACAAATTTTCATTTGGAAAACCATGAAAATTTTTTCAAAGAAAATTTTGAAACCAATTATTTAAAGTCCAAATATTTACAAATGTTCTAAAGAAGTTGAAAATATTAAGATGAAATAAATTTATAAATAATACGATAAAACATTTGATCTTAAATTTTATGGTTTTAAAAAAATTTTGACGAAACTAAGACTGAAAATTTTCTTTCATAATGAAACTTTCATTTGGCTCAAGTTACCCGGCTGAACGAAACTTCCGATCGTAAAATAGTTCCAAGTATTTGGCCCAGGCAGAAATCGCTAAAAAAAGTGTTTTCATTTCTTCCTAAACGCATAGGAACCTTTAGGCCAATTTCAGAACGTTATTTTGAAACAAACTTTAAATGATCTGATATGTTTTCTCTAAAAAAGGGGAAATTCTAAACTTTTTAAATTTTCGTTTCTTTTAACATTTTACCATTGACCTAGTATTATCAAGAAGAAATATATTTGGATAAAAATAGGCAAGCAATTGTTTGCCTATTGAGATTTAGAACTCCTAAGCTTTCAGTTGTCAGGAATCAATTCCGGTGAACCGGTGACTTGAAACAAAGAGAAAGTTTTTCCATGTCACCAAATTTACTTGTTCCGAGTTAATATCTTTAAAAACAAACTACCGAAGAGTCGTACTACGGTATTTGAAAAATAATAAATAACTTCTTAAACCAGGTTTCTCAGAAACTTCACTTGAAAATGTGTAAAAACAGCGCCCAATTATGCGTCACCCACAATTTTTATTAAGGTTAAAGATATTTGATGATGCAGGCAGCAATTAGCAGTAATTGTGAAAGAACGAGAAATTTGAGTTTTGTGAAAAATGGGTCAGAATGTGCCACGTAAAGAGTATGGGTCTTCTAAAGTAGAAACTCCTTCCTAAGGCAATTTTAGAAAAAAGTGCTCGAAATATTGATTTGATCGTCGTGATAGTTGATGTTCTTAAAAAAAAGTTTTAACTTAGGCAAAAAATTCGTTTTTTTAGAGTTATATTATAACTTAATTTTTGAGCAAATTCCTCAGGAATAGGTCCTATTTCATAAAAGCTGGTTTGGCAGTAGATGGGCACAAATCGATATTTCTATTCGCTCGCAGTAAAATTTTTTCCAGAAAAAATTTGATAGGACGTAAATTGAGCAAAATTTATAAACAAAAAAGTAAATTAAACATTTTTTTTGATGAAAAGTTTTTCGGAGAAATTTACAAAACAAAATTAATTTTCGAAAAATTGGAATTTCCAATTTTTTGGCCAAAGCATTTAGACATCGACTATTTTGGCCTTTTACTGCCAACCCATAAAAACGGATGAGAAAGACCAACAAATCTATTTTGTAACATTTCTAATAATGATCATGGCGAAGATAAAATAAAATAACCTTCGAAATTGAGCATAGTTAATTTTTATATGCCAGTCATGAATGTATATCTGTATTTAGAACATGTTATTCAATACAGGTAATTCGTGATAAATGACAGACTTATAATTTTATTTAAAAAACCGGGATATTTGGGATCCCGAAATCGTGTAGGGAACGGTATCGGGATTGAAAAACAATTATAACCTCGGATCGAAAAAAATAATATATGACTCGGGGCCCCGAAGTCGGGGCCGGGCGGGCTTGGATTGAAAACTCATCCCGTTTTTAGAACACTGGAGTACATACGTTTATTTGAAAATAGTTACCAATAAGTTATTTGAAAATAATTGTATCATACATAAGTTTATATGAAAATAAAAAACGTGAAACATTCTCAATATTTTCACCGGTGATTCCAGAAACATAAGTTGAAAATTTTGAACAAGAAATGAAGGAAAATTTCAAAATTTATTCCTAAATATTTTCGCACCAAAATCTCAAAGAGCATGTAAAGAATATGTGGTCACCTACATCGAAATGTGGTCACCGGTACTGGAAAGAGTTTTTTCGTTGATTCCGAAACAAATGATTTAAAAATAAATAACCGAAAAATAAAGGAAAATTTTTTCATAAATTTTAGGGAACTTTTTCCATAAAATACACTCAAAATTGACGAAAATTCGAAAAATTTAAATTCGAAACTCAAAAATTTTGTGAAAAAGTAACAATACGAATCGTCAAAAGTCAAAAAAGTTGCCTAGATTGTAAGTCCATAACTTTGATGGTATATCCCTTTGGAGGAAGGTTGTTTATTTTTTTGGTTTGATCTATTACATTCGTACTGGCTTAACAATACATATGTACTAGACCAACTAGAAAAATAACAACCTTCCCCTAAAGGGATATTGATGGAATATACTCAATAAAAAGTTTTTCATCAACGCCCATATCCGGATTGTCAAAATAGCACCGGAGGCCCTAAAACTTTCAGCGTTTCATGAAGTTAAAACCAAAAATCTTATAATTTAAGACAAATTCCAGTCTTCTGGTTGGCGAATAAAGAGGCTATCAAACTGCAAGATTTGACTCGCAGTTGTCTCGAAATCTTTTTACAACATTTGTACCACATTAAAAAAAACTGTTCAAAGAATACAGAGAAAAAACATTTTACCCAAAAAGACCCTTGTTATTTTACATAACTTTCTTCAATTGACAAGAACCACGAATTTCTCTCCAGATCATCAATTTTTTATTGAACACAATCTTTGTTTCAAAGCTAAGATTTGATTCAATCCAATTATTGATTAGATAAGTTCGGTTATTTTAGCTAAACATCAAATTATCGAAATGGTTGAGTGCTCTTTTCGCACGCAGGAGTTAATACAAAAATAATTTTCTTCAAGTTGCGGCACTAAGGGTGGCCAGGATTGTCTAAAAAATAAACAGAAATTTTCACTAAATTTGAAATAAAAATGTTTCGCCAATACTTACTTCCCAGTCGACAAGAAAAAACCGAAGAATTTAAGTTTGTTTTTAACTCTGAGGTGTTCAAACTCCTTTTTCTTTCTTTTTTCGCAAATTTGTGACAACAATGATATCGCCTATTAACACTTTTGGTGAATATCGCCGCCCTGATTATGAAACGTAGTGTGTTTTTAAGCAGTAGATAAACGCGGGATATTCACAAAAAAGTGTGAATAGGGGATAATGATTGAACGATTCGCAGAGGCAATTTTGAGAAAACTCTCGAAATATTTCTTCTGTGGTCGTCCTGATAGTTTGAGGTCTTGAAGATAAATCGGCTTAAAAATTTGATAAAAATGTAATAATTTATTAGACTTTTTTGAACCGGTTTTTCGGTAGAAATCCGGTTCTGAAATTTTTGATAATTGGAATATGGAAATAATATCTCAAACGTCATATCAATGATGGCATTATAATTCAGCATTTTATAAAAAATTTATTATCACATAAATTTTTTTTGCTATTAGCTAAACATTATTGACAATGTAAATGTACTCAAATAACTAAAATTGAAGCTTTTTTTTTGAACATTAAATATAAGTTTTTTGCTTTAAGTGGCTACAAATTTCGAGAATGTCGAATTTATTTCTCATGCTCTGATCAGTATTGGGATAAAATTTTAACCGAAATCACATCACACAAAACCGAATTTTACAAACCTAAAAAAATTATTGGCCACCCTATTACCGCACTGAACAATAATCTCAAAAAGAGGCAACTAACATTGAATTTGGTCAAAATATTTATATTTTTTTGGTTTTTGGTACAATCAAGTTTAATATTAAATATTTAATTTTGGTCTAATCGAGATTCATAACTCTTCAGATTTTTGTTTTACTCTAGGGAATCCCATTTCCCCTTCTTTTTCCAACATTTAAATGATAAGACATTTCAAAAACCAGTTTAGAGATTATAGAAGAGAAGCATCCTATGAAAAAGTTTTGAGAAAATTTGAGCCAAAGGCCTATGAAAAAATATAAAATGAAATATAATACTATCAAATTTGAATACTTCCTGTAAGACTCGATTTTCCGGCAAGTATGACGCATTCACCCATTTAATCGCAATTTTACGACGCTTAATTCATTAAATGCCAAGATCAGTTTATAGACGATTTGAAATAAGGAATTTTTAAAAAATAAAAAATTGGTTTTAATGTGTTCAAGCTATCTTGTAGAGAATTTTTTTCTGGTCATTTTTTAAGATCCTAGGATTTATTTTTTTTATGG
Source organism: Oikopleura vanhoeffeni (assembly GCA_004367855.1). Lineage (NCBI taxonomy): Eukaryota > Metazoa > Chordata > Appendicularia > Copelata > Oikopleuridae > Oikopleura > Oikopleura vanhoeffeni. Next base: position 97,506 of record SCLH01002078.1, read on the forward strand.
AAAAATTTTCAAAAAAAATCGATTTTAAGGGGGTGGGTGGTCGTTTTTTTTGAGCCCTTTTATCGAATTAATTTATGATACATTAATATCGGTTATGACTAAAGTTGACCCAAGGAATCTCATGGTGGCAATTATTTTTTTCAAACAATCTAGAACAAAAAAATCTAGAATTTCAAATTCGAATATTTTTTTTGCTTTAACCCGCATAAAAACGGTATTCCCCCATGATATGAACATTTTTTATTGGTGAATATGAACCCACCGAAAACATGCAGGACATTAAATTACGGAAATGTCTTAATCGAATTCTAGAAATTCAATTATTTTTTTAAGCCCAAATGTTAAACCTAATTATCGAATTTGATCAGTGAAATCTGGCAGCTTCATTTGGTGGTACTTTTGTTCCGATCAGACGAAATTTTTTTTTCGAACTTTTCATCTCCGGTTCACTTTCATGTAAATTTTCTAGAATTCTAGAAAACTTTAAATTCAAAAAATTTCTTCTCATCACTTTTACCGGGCATATATTTATCTACCTTAAGGCCAAAAAAATGGCTTCAATTCTAACATGTCGTCTAAAAGAAGATAGAGTTTGGTAGAATGGATACGGCGTTTAAGTAGATTCTAGAAGAAAAAAAGTCAAAATCGAAAAATTCTTTTCTTTTTTTGTTCTCATTATTTGCTACTTTGTGTAAATTTTGGAGTTGTATGTGGGGTCTAAAAGAAAATAGATTTAAAAAAAACGTTTAGTGTCTAGAATAGACTCACCACCTGGTGGTGTGATGTAACAAGGTTTGACTTGAGATGTGTAATGTTAGACGAAAGCTAAGATCTACAACGATTATCCTCGGATTTTTTTACAACTGCCTAGATTTGATCTGAGGCGTGATTGAAAGGTACCAAAAAGCGACACCACCCCCTTAAGGTCAATTTTTTGTGATTTACAGGTATATGTGGACGCAGTCTAGCGAAGCCGTATGAAGTGGCTAGAAGGCTGATTTTTTGGCCAGTGAAAATTAAGGGGCGTTTTCGGTTACCCGTTTTTTAGATTGAGGGTCGGTGGACCAATATTGACTCTCATGACCGGTCAAAGTTCAAGGTCAATCCAAGTTCATCGTATAGACTTTTTAGTAACCCAAAAGAAATGGAAGGGCCGACTTTCTGTGGACGTATAGCAACTTCGGGTCACTAATGTACTGAAGGTCCGCTAAGAGAGCAAAAACTTTTTGGCTCTCTAGTTTTTTTGCTCTTCTAGGACTTTCAGTACATTATTGACCCATAGTTTTCTAATACGTTCCATCAAGAAAGTCGGCTCTTCAATTCTTTTGAGGGTACTTGCAAGTCTAACATGAACTTGAGGTTGACCTTGGGTGTTGACACAGTTTTCTGCTCTCTAGCGACCTTCAGTACATATTGACCTATGTTGACTTTGTTCATCAAAAGTTGACCACATACTAGATTCTTTTGGGGGTACTACAAGTCTATACAATGAACTTGAGTTACGACCTTGAACTTTATAGGCTATATCGACGGTACATTCTGGTACGCGACCCTCATCAAAATAACGGGTACCGGAAAACGCTTAATTTTCACGGGGCCAAAAAATCAGCCTTCTAGCACTTCATACGTTGTGCCATGATCACTACTAACCGTAAATCACCGTTGCTTCATCGATTTTTTTTTTTGAGTTTTCATCCTAAATCTTAAAATGACAAAAAAAAATTTCTAGATACGTGAGGCACTTACACTTTTTTTATTTATTCTTATTTCAAATCGTCATAAAGTTAAATTGATTATTTTTTAGTTTGAAAATTTTTACTGTACAAGCACAATCATGGATGCGAAGGTGAGATGAGCAGACAGTTTGAGATTTTTCCTTTCAGAGATTCCTATATCTTGGTCACCCGGATTCGAAAAATATTATAGGGTATATTATCATACTTATTTCTTGCAAATTTTATTGAATCACAAAATAAACCTTTCATCGTATCAAGAAAAAATTCTAAAATTTTTTCATTATCATAGCCATCGACTGTTGACCGTATGTTCAAGAAATTAAGGTCGGCAAAATTAGTACGTTTTTTTTTTTTTCAAAATTGCTTAATCCATTTTGAAAAGGAAAAGTGTTTTAGAAGTTTTAAGATTTTTATTAACCGGGACATTAAACGAATAGTACCCAAATAAACATACACGTTGGACGTAAACAATAGTGTCAATACACCGAAATTTTGTTCGTATCCAAATACGTACCTCTATAAGTTTGAACTAATAATTTTTCCAAAAAGTCACGTGATCTTATTTTTTCGAAAGAAATAAGGATTGATTGATGCGAATTTACAACCTTATTTTTTGAGATTATTTGTCACTGATTTTATCGACTTTTGTGTGGGGTTAACGTTCTGAAAGTTCATCACAATGTTTTAAAAGTAATTTGAGTATTTTTTTTAGAATTTACCGTATGGTGTATTGTATCAAATTTCCTTCAAATTTACACGTCCATATTGATTGTGTTATAGTGGGGGTACGAGTTCTCATGAAAATATTACATGGGTTTTGACTGAAAGGGTGCCCAGGGCACCTCGGTGAAATTTGACCATTTTTCATCTTTAATGGACCTTTAAAGTAGCATAATTGACCTATAATTGCTAATATTTTTCCATGAGAAAAGTCCGACTTTAATTATTTTGGTGGACTTTCAAGTAATAACGATGAACTTAATTGACTTGAACGGTATTCCACAACATTTGAGTCATTTTAGCTAGTTTTTTAAAAAACATATATTTATTTTCGAGCGTTGCGAATCATTTGTTTTATCAGGTAGCTTCAATTATAGGTTAACATGTTATCTAAATATGGCACTTTCGTGTAACTGGAGTAATTATTTCGACTTTTTTTCTCTTATCGTTGTGTTTTTTGTTATATTTTTTTTATTGTATGAATTGGCTGTTTATTTTTAACTTAATAAATAATGTATGTTAATAATGAAACTTTGCTTATATGGCTCGATTAAAGTGGATCATCTTGCGGATTGCAGACTCGGGTCACAGATCACTTCTAAGTTTGCGAGTTAAACGACGATTTGAAATAAGAAATTTCAAAAAACTCAAAAACTTTTATGAGATGCAACTTTCAAAATTTCCTTTATTAGATCAAGTTGAAGAGTTAAATTTTCGAAAAAAATTTTTCATTTCTAGAATTTTTATGTTTTCGCTCGAGATTTTTGCTCAGTTTGAAGCTATCTAAAAACTTAATCCGATAAGGTCTTTTCAAAAAGCTTGAATTTATATAAAAATTGTGGGCTAAAAAATTGGCTCAAAAGGCCCAGCAATTACCGTAATAACTATAATCCACATTTTGTCCAAATTCAAATTTTGAATCATTATTAATAAGCTTATTCAACTAATTGAGAATTTTGAGTCAAGTTGAGCCTTCACGCTTACGCTTAAAATCACAGAGGAGCTAGAATATGGGGTTCTAAATGAAAATTAATTTTCAAGAGAGAATCTTTCACTTAAAACCCAAAAGATTGACCAAAAAAATTAAATTGTTAACACAAATAACTAACTGATTTAAGAAGTGGTGTTAATTTATTAGGCATTTCAATTTGATACAATGAACTTGAAATTTCAGCTTTGCAGTCATCCTACTGTTATAAGCAAATAACATTAGAAAATTTTTTTTATTTATTTTAAAAAAGGGGTGATATTATTCTGAACATAAAATGAAATAAAAAATAGCGACACTTCTACGTAAAATACAGGTTTAACCCTCCGAGGCAGGTTTCAAACACAGTGGACCTGTAAATTAAGACCAGAAATTGCAAGTTGGTTCTGATGATTTCACTTTTTAGGAAAAAAATTTTTCTAAAACTGTTGGCATTTTCAACTTTTTGACGGCTCTGAGTAAACTTTTAATTTCTTTGAAAGTGATTTTCGATAAATTTATTTTCGGAAAACAATTTTTAGACAATTTAATTCTTAATCTTTTTCCATTATAAATTGTTGTTCTGACGCCTCCATTTCCGCAAGAAATGAATTGCGTAGGTTGAAGCACAATTTGTAAATGTCATTTTTTATAGGGTTAAATAAAGTCAAAACTTGAATTACAATAACTATTAAAGTTTAAAGTCTTTCCTTAATCGAGAACTAAAGAATAAAATTGCAAGCACCCGTAATCAAGCGCTCAAAATAGCCTTCAAAAGGCTATATGCTTCGAAGGGTTAACTCCTTTAAAAAACCAGCGGTACAAGACCTTGCGCAAGATGTGAGGTTGCAGGTTTTCGGTGAAACACCTTTGTTTTTGAGGTTTTTTAATGGTCTCTAGCTAAAAATGAATTTCAGTCAAGTAATCAACAAAAATTCAAATTGTAGTTGATGTAATTGAAGAAAAAATGATAATCCTCATTAAGAAATAATTACAACAAGATATAATATACTGAAACCATTTCCAAAGATAAAAAATGTCGAGAACAGGCAATTTTAAATTTCGATCACTGGCTAACAAAATATAACAAAAATCCGCAGTTTGCACCAACCTAGCCCTAATAGCATACGTTTATATCAAGCTGTGAGGTTAAAAAGTGGATTTTGTGTACACTTAAAACCTCCATTCCCTTTTAATGTACTCCAGAATATTATTTTTAAATATGATGAAAATTAAAGGCGTTAAATAACATAGAGAAATTGTACGACCGTTTGTAAAACATTTATCAGAGAAATTACCGTGAAATTGAAAAAAATCAACCTACTGTTTTAAAAAAGACTTTGTAGTCACATTTTTTTTAATTAAAAATAAAATAAAATCTAAGTTTTTTTTATTTGACTGAGTAACCACAAATTGCTCATTTTTTTGCAAAATTTTATAATCTATTACCACCGCATTTTCAAAAAAATACCACGACAATGACGACGCAAGGCGCCCTCAGTTTTTGAAAAGTTATATATTTCCTGATTATTACCCAAGACCTTTTCAAAAGTAAAATACAAAACCGGGGTACCGGCAGTTTTTCCACCTCCTTGTGCTGGTAGAATAAATTTTATATCACGCTGTGAATCTCTCTAACGAACAACAACGAGGAGGTAACACATTCGAATTGGTCAAATCTGGCACTATTTTGTATCAAGCACTTCCGCCTTTACATTTTCAGCGTTTATAAATGTTCGTTTGATTATTGTGTAGTACACAAAAATAAATAAAGTTCATTAAGCATTATTTTACTTTTGCAATCATAAAACAACCCAAACTACAACAAAAAATTTGTTGCGTTTTTTCGATTTTTTTCTAAGTATTTTTCTCAAAATTATGTTCAAAAATAACGTTTGTGTCAATTTGACCACTAAAACTTCAAAATATCGGGTTGACCCACTTTCTCTTCAGTGTTTTTCTGGGTTTTTTTTGAGCCTACTCTCGAAAAAATCGGAGAACATTTTTTTCAAAAAATTTTCGAAGTGACCTTGAAAAATTCATATTTTGAGTTTGGGTTCGAAATTGCAAAAAACGCCGATGAAAAATTTGTTTTGAACTAGCTTTTGCAAAATTTTGAGCTAATTTGCAAATTTAACATGGGAGGAGATAGATTTTTCGAGGCGTAATGTCCAAAAAACGGTGGTTTTGTAAGGAGTGTTTCTTGTAGCCCGAGGGCTACGCTTGAATCCTCACTGCCTAAGGGCCTTGCGGTATGCGTTGCTGGTTATATAATAATAACATTTTTTGCATGTTCTAGAAAAAATATAGCACTTATCGACAAAAAACGCTCCTGAGAAGCCTATACTGTATAGGGAGGACAAAAAAAGTCGATTGGCCAATTTGGGTACGGAAAGCACGACTCCTTCAATTTATCATCAAAGTTATGTTTTACAATCCAGGCAACTTTTGTAACTTTTGAATTTTCGTATTATTGCTTTTTTACATAATTTTGAGTTCGAATTTAACTTTTCAAATTCGTCAAATTTTTGGATATTTTTGGAAAAAGTTCCGAAAATTATGGAAAATTTTCCTTATTTTACGTTAATTTTTTTGGGATTTTTGGTCGAAAATATTTGGAAATATTTTGAAAATTTTTCTCATTTCTTGTTTCAAAATTTTCAAACTTATTTTCTGGAATCAAACCGGCTAAAATATGATAAGCCACTTTTATTTATTTCAAATATGTCCTGAGGACATTGTTCCTCGTTTTGTTTCTTCGCTCTTCTTCATACTCTAACTCATAATTTTTTGAACGAAACTACGGTTTGGGAGCAATCTATCGAGGCCCTTTTTAATCAAGAATTAAAACATTTTTGTTTCACCGAAACTTGCCAAATTGGTAAGCCGTCTTCACCACCGTTTTAAATATATTTCATTCACCTCATGAAAAAAAAATTTCTTTCGATGTGCTAAAATTTCGTTTTTCGACTTTTTTTCAAAATTTTCGATTTTGACGTAGAAATTGTATGAAAACCAACTAAATAAATTTTAAACAGTGGTCAGGACTGTTTTTCACGGTTACTGCCATTCACCATTTAATCGTATTTTACGACGCTTAA